>UCOJ01000414.1:0-109153 GCA_900474305.1 Cecidostiba fungosa
CGTCTCGCGCCCCCGCACAAGTCGATATCGAGAGAGAGAGACGAGCTGCAGCAGCAGCACAATTTTACTTTCCAATCCACGCCCCGACGAACTTCGAACCGCCGAGTTCACGACGACGACGCCCGAGAGAAGAGAGAGAGAGAGAAAGGAGGGGAATCTTCTATCAAAGGAGCAGGAGTCGCGAGGAGGTCGCTTATATAGACTTGCGGTTGCGCGATGATCATCGTGAATTTCAGCTGTGGAATTCGTTATTTATTCGGCTAAAAATCGTCCTCTCTTCTATCTGCTTCAGCTGCTATTCCCGATAGAAGAATAGCTTGGAAGCAAAGAAAAAAAAAAGAATAAAGTTACCAATTAAAAGCGTTCGCCAATGGAAGAGAGAGAGAAAAATCTAATGCAATTAAAGGAATAAAGCTTAGAGAAAGCGCGGCGCTGAAAAACTGACGGCGATGAGTCGGAGCAAAGAGAGAGAGAGAGAGAGAGAGATAGAGAGAAATAGATAAAGGGAAAATAAATGAGATTGAATAAAGAACGCAAGCGAACGGAAAAAAAGTGCAGGAGACAAAGACAAAGTTCGATTGGGCAACGACGATTGCAGGCCTGTATATATAAGAACTCTGCTAGTAGGGAGGCTATACGTCCCGCCTCGAAACGAGAAAATTACACACGAGAGCTGCGATCGATTTCCCGCGAATTACACGCGCTCCGTTTTTTTCCTCGGCCTGGATTGCTTTGGAAAAAGGAAAAGAAATAGCTCGGCGCTGAGGACTTAATTTCCTGTTTCGAGAAACGATCTATACAGCTTTGGGTCAGCTATTTTGGAGAGTTTTTGCGTTCTTTTCTTAACGTTCCATCGGCATAACAATCGGTTCTGCAGATATAAATAGACATAGAATAGTGCAACAACACAAGTTACACGCACGCGTGGCACACTTTTACCGCGCCCCACCCACGCAAACGTGTATATATCCTCGTCTCGTTACTGCACCGGCTACATATACATCGACGGGGGGTCGAATTATTAGCTACTACTCGCTATTCAAACACGATGAGTCTTATCGCTCTTTCATAAGACTATCTTGTTAATACAGCCTCGAGACACACCCATAGAGCTTGTTATATATACTACACTCTCTCTCTCTCATCGTACCGGTATATTTGGACACTCGCAGACAGCTGTTTCGACATTTTTTTTCAGTGATGCATGTACCTTGCCAGTCTTCCGCTATTTTTCCAAAAAAAAGGGTGCATCATACGGGAGCAAATATCGCGCGTGACGAGTATAGCTGCTCTGCATCGACTGACACTCGATTCCGGACGCGCTCGCGTTAACTTTTTGACGGGCTGTCGCGTGCCGCATCGATCCCGAGTGACGTGTATACGTTATATACATGTAACGCGCGATTACGAATGCGAGGATCGTGATTAGCTTGATTCTCGCTGAAATCCGGGACTGCGATGAAACATATCTGTGATGCGTGAAATTTGATGGAGCTTTGAAATTTCAAAAAAAAATTCTCTGGTATAACCAACGAGCTCCGGAAAAAAAGCGCAAAGCTCCTCTAATTTCTCATTTCCGTCTGACGAAAAAAAAAGCGCGCGCATCGCGTATACACACGAGCCGGGGGTCGCTCAATCAAAACTTTTTAAACTCTCTCCCGGCGCGGCGTCGCGCACACTTAGCGCGACTCCAATCCTCCCCCTCCCCCCCTTTTAAAACTCGCGCGTAGCCGGCGCGCAGGCAATAAAAGTTCGGAAATTCCGCGTAATCGCGTATAAAAAGCTTCCCTGACCGTCCGGACAATCAACAAAAGCACACACGTACACGCGAGAGTTAATCCACTTGGGCGCGATTTAGTGCGAAACGATGTAGACGATGGCCCGAGAGAAGAATGTTTAATCGAATCGCCAAGAGGTTCTCCGCTCATCGAGGATAATTAAAAGCCCCGCGGATTACGCGACACTTCTGGATAGAGGGAGACAAGGGCTTAACGCACGCGGCAATAAAAGTTGAATTTTGCATAATGCCGAGCCCTTGGATCTGCGTGTATAATTCTACGCTTTAAATACCGGCGTCGATCTATTACCGTAAAGCATTATTATAAGAAAACGAAACGCGGTGGTATATTCGCGGTGTAAATTAAATGAAGACGCGGAGCCGCGTTGGATAAACATTGTCCGCGAGATAATGTTGGATAATTGTGTGTAACTAAAAGCTGCGGCATTACCGGCGAGTATTACACTGAGCGCAGCGTTTCAAAAGATGAGAGCCGGTAATTACTCGCGAAAAGGTGAATGTAAAGACGCGCGTGTATAAGCAGCAGCAGCAGCAGCAGCGTTTAATATAAAATTAGTTCTGCGTGCTGTAACGAGCGCGTACTCTGTGTATATATAGGAAATTCGTGGGTATATGTATATATTGGAAAAGCGCGTTGCGACAGAGCGTTTACTCTCGAATCTTCATAAATATTTATAATAACATTACCAAGTTAACAGGCCGTAAATTTTTATTTCGCTCGTTTAATTAAATGTTTATTGTTTCCCCCCGGCGCGAGATGAATATTTCAACACGTGATTACGGGTTTCGTTGATCGCTCATCCATACGACGGGACAATAAAGTTTTCACAAAGTATGATAATTATGAGCGCTCGTACTTTGATCGTAACAACAGACAACGTTTCCGAGATCTCGTATGATCTGTACGATAGTTTGTCGAACGAAAAAAAAATTTTCTTTCTATTTTCATAGACTCTTCAGTCATTATCGTCGAGTAAAAAAAAACAAGCATCAAGTACATTAGGCTAATTTGCATACGTGCATCCATATACGAGGAAGCTCTAGCCTTCGAGAGACAATAATAATTGCTATTGAGTCACATCGCGGCCTCGCCGGTGTGTATAGCTTCGACGACACCCGATACACGCCTCAATAACGTCGCGCGTATGCAGCATCTCGCGCGAAATATCCGCGGGAAAATTTGCATAACCCGCGCGGATCTTTACTAAGGTATCTCTGATCTCAATTAACTTTAATTCGAGAGTCTATAATTACTTATGCACCTACTGTGTGTATGTGTGTGCTCGGTTTCTCATTAACCCTAATTTCCCGGCAAAGCTACGATTAAAATCTTGTGCCACCGAGAGTTTCATTCGACACCGGACAATTTTGACAAATTGTTAATTCGGTTGTAAGTGTGCAACTTAATTCGGGCTTTTAGTTTGCGCGTATGTGGGTTAAAGAGTCGCGGTGTGTGACGAAACGAGAGAAGCTGCAGTAGTTGGGTTTTTCGAAAAAAAAAGAAGATGTTGCGTGTACTGGATGCTATTAAGTTTTGATTTGGTATAGATGTATTGGGTAATACGTTATGCGAGCGATTCAATGAGTACGATCAATCATTTCCCGTTGATTTATTTCAATGCAAACACGAGACAATTTTTTCTTTTGGAATAAACAAGTATACGTTAATTGACACTGAAAGCTTGCACTGTAAAAGTTGAACAGATAGAAGAAGAGGAATTAACTATACTGAACGGCATTAAATTTGTCTAATTACGAGGCACCGAATTATCAGCGCTGTAGTCTCTCTCTTAAAACACAGCGAAATCTCGTAAATCACGCGGAGTCTCGCGCAATCGTCACTCACGAGAGCTCGCTTAATCCAACTCTCGAGACTGAGAGAAGAAGAAGAAGAGGCTGCTCTTAAAACGTGTCATTATCAGCCCGTATATACGTAAAGCGCGAAAATCAAAGTCGAGCTACACGTAAAACCAGACGTATTTCACGGAGAATCGTTTTGGAGATAAAAGAAAAGCTAATCCATCATTGTTATCCTAAAACAAAGTCGATAAATTATATTCAACCGAGGCGATTAAACAGCAATTACCGAGATGTCCTCCCCCCACCCATCTGTTCCGCGGAAAATCGATCGCGAATGAATATAAATTCGCGAGGGACTGTAATTAGCGGCTTCGAGTGCCATTATACTTTCACTGCACATATACTCGCCGAGTTCGAAGTTCGCGTGCCCGTTATATATTATATATACATAGTCCGAGGAATCAAACCCCGGGCTAATCTCGATCTGTGGCACCTTATATATAGCCGCGAGCGGTTTTTCTCGCGCGAGGTGTTTCGTAATTCATGGACTCTAATGGAATTGTTAATCTAGAGACTCTTCGTTTGATAAATCAGTATTAATTGTTGCCATCTCAGTATTATCATAAAAAAAAAGTTATTTTCACAGAGTATAATAAAACTAGGAATCGTCCAAAAAATCCGGGCAAAGCCTAGGACGAAAATCCGTAGCTCACTTTGCCGGCGCGAATCATACATAAGCAATTGAAGAAAAAGAAAAAAAACGACCGAATCCGGTCCGTCGCAACAGACACACACACACACAGAGCAGTGCTATACACAACTCCGACGCCTCTCGTGAATTTATTCCCGGAATACGCGCATTAGCATGGGTCGCGATCCTCCCTTCCTTCTTCCGGCATTTGCAATCATTATGCCGCGTGCGGTTATGGCGGGAAAAAGGGGAAGGAAGTTTCGACGATTGGCGTGAGCGCCGCGAGAGACGAGACGATGCTATGCAAAGCTATGCAAAAATATTTCGCGGTGGGGGAATATTTATTTCCTCCGGGGAAATCCTATTGGGCCTCCGTCTGGAGTGTGAGAGCCGGGGGTGGGAGAGTTTGATAAGGACGAGAGATTAGACGCGTCGGAGGAATAACGAGTATAAGGGTGGAATAGTTTTAGGAGAGCCGTCTTATGAAGGAAAACAAGCGGATTTTCGCTGTTTTTTTTTTTTTTTGTCGAGTCGAGAGCGAAAGTGAGAAAATTTGAATAATCATTTTAACGCGCGGTGTTGTGTTTAATTTTAACGCAAAACTCGAAGGCACTTTCAAATTGAAACACTCGAAACAATGTTTCGTATTTGTTTTATAACGCTTTTAATTCACATATAACCGCGCGGGGAGTATTTTTTTTTTAATTCTCATCTAGACTATACTGGTGTTATCGTTATCTCGGAAAATGAAATTATCAAAACCGCAGGCGGCATGAAAGAAAAAAAATCTCATTACATTCTCGAAAAAATATAATACTCGAGCACCGCTCCACTTTCCCCGAACAATATAGCTTCGAGAGAGAAAAAATATAAGAAAATTCTGAAGTAGCTATAGAGCCTCGAAATTTCCCAGTCCTCGCAGGTGCAGAGCACACAGAGAGCATCTCTCTCTCTCTCTCTCTCCTCGCCATTGACCCGCGCAAAAAGAAGAAGAAGAAGAAGCGAGAGATAGTAGCCGAGCGTCGCGTCGTGTCTCTCGCGGGCACTTCGCATAATAAATAGCGAGCGCAGAGAGCGCAGAGAAAGGAAGAGTGCACGTCGAGGTTTAAAAAAAGAAAAAAAGAACGAGAGAGAAAAGAAATGAGCGTATCCCGTTCTCGAGTGGGCCATGGGCTTATGGCACTCGGGAGTTTTCTTCCCTCTCGCGGTATATATTCCGTTAGGAGTGTGAGGAGGGTTGCTGGCGGTTGGTTGGGAGCTGTATATATAAGGGGATCCTGTACGTGACGTGTAATTTATTAAGGTTTTAATGAGGTTTGAGGAGCGGCGTGATTTTTTTTTTTTGGAAAATTGCAAGGAAGGTATGTTATACGATCTGCTTTAAGTTCACGATGTAATGGGATACTTGCAGCTTTCGTTGTGTAGTTGAAAAAAAATTGTGCGAGATAAGTCTAGCGAATCCGATGAAATTTTATTTTCGCTCTACGTGAGAATTTTCAACGAAGCCTTTCTTTAAAAATACTCGAAAAAAGAAAAAAAATTGTCAAGCAACCCCAACAGCAATCAAACAGTCAACTAACCTTAAAGTTCAGCATGTCGTCCAGTGAACACGACAGCAGCCGGAAACTCGAAAAAAAAAACAAAGATCCTCTCGACTCAAAAATAAGCTGCGGATGCGCGAAGAAGATGCGGCAAGCGCGTATCTCTCTCTGTCGACTCAAGCTCTCGAGGCGAGGCTCCTTATATACAGGCTGTGACTCGGCGGCAGCAGCAGCAGCAGCATCAGCCAGCGGCGTAGGCTAACGCTAAGCGAGGCAGTGAAAGGGGTCATCCCTGCCCTCGCCCGTCTATTCTCTCTCTTGGCGCGTCTCTTCTCGTAGTTTTTCTCTCTCTCTCTCTCTCTCTCTCTTGCTGATGGTGCATCTTCCTTTTGCTCGAGAGAGAAAGAGCGAGAGGTGCACACGTAGCTATGCGAAATCATGCCGATTTTTGCATGAGGAGGCGAGGCATACCTGTCTCTGTGTCTGCGATCGACATGCGTGAAGGTGAGTTAGATCCGGATGCGAGACTTTCATTCGGGGTTGCATATTACTCAAGAGGTGTGTAGGTGGAGGTTTCGAGGAATTTCGAGGGTATATTATAGAGCATACGGCAGGAGGTATACACCGCACGTGTTTGATGGTGTGTGAAAAAAATTTGAGAATCGGTAAGTACGCGAGTGACCTTCGCTCTGAATATATCAGGAAATGTTTTATTGCGCAGTATAACGACATACGTAATTATATCTGTCTATGGAGACTCGTGACGCAATATTATTACTATTATGATCGACTGTAATTACAGGGATTTCCATTCGAATCTTCTCCCTTTGCCAACAAAAAATCGATTTTTTGAATGGGACCACTCGTTTCAGAGCGCGGCGCATAAAAACATGTTTTCTAAAGGATATCTCAATATCGGACGGTTTGATTGAGAGATACACATTCGAAAATTGAGCGTGTTATTAAGGAGCGAGCATGACCTTTCTCTAACGTACTAAACTTTTGAAGTTGTTTTGACGCTCGAATTATGTGAGTCTTCACTGCTCGGTTGCATAATGAACCAAATTCCTTCACTGCGGTCATTACATACAGAGCGAATCTCAACATAGTTGAAGATATTGACAAAAACAATCGTTTTTCCATGAAATTCGCAATGGAAGAGGAAAAATATAAAATGTTAATGTCCGTCACCGATCATACCGATCTCAAGAGAGAGATTGGCAAAGTCCGCCGGCGTTGCGATATCCTCTCGCCGGCGCACTTACATCCATCCCGTCGTCTATGGATTCGGCTATTTTTCCGCGATCGAAATCCAATTTTAAGTTTCGCTCGGACACTCTTACCTACTCCACTTCCACTTCTTCCGGCTACGATCGTCCTGCGGCTAAGCTCTATCCACCCCAGCAGTGTAGAGTCCACGCGAAATTGTGACGCTCTCTCAGGCGCGCGCGTGAGCGAAAAATGAAAAAGAAAGGGAAGTTCTCTCTTTTTCTGCAGCACCAGTCCCTTTATTCGATTACAAGGAAGGAAGCGAGTTACTTATATCCTGTAGCGAGCTCCATTGCTGAAATTGTTTGAGGATATAATAGAATGGAAATATCTGTAATAGGAATGTGCGAGACCGACTCAAATTTAATCGGGATTTATTTCGATTGTTTTTCGAGGAGATGAGGCGAGTTCTTATAAAAATATGTATGTGTTTTTCTTGGACCGCTAAATTCATTTTTTTTAAAATAGCTTTCAATGTATAAAAGCCATACAGACCGACATTTGCTGGATAGGATCTGACGTACTGCTAGCAAATATACTCCGACTTCCTTGAAATTTCATGATAAGATAATGGATAACTTGGAAGTTCATATGTCATATTAATTACAATTTATATTATTTCAGTCAAAGTATACATTTATACAGATGGGAAACTTTTGATATTATGATTTGCGTCTATCCAAGAAAGTACATTGTAAAAATTCAAATTTAATACTATTAAAACACGAGTGCGTCGTAAAACAGGATGTTTTGATCCTGAGGTCTTCCGTTCTGTATTATCATTTTAATAGTACGCCGGCAATTGTCGCACCGCTTTATTCTAAAATTGTTTTTCAACGATAGGAGATGTTCCTGAAATTTATCCAATGTACATATGTTATGATATCGTGTCTTTATCTTAATACTAACACAGATGTTATAAGTAAATATTTTCAAGAGTTCGATTAATTTCGTAAAATTTCTATAAAAAATGATAGATGATCGAGTTAAATGCAAACAAATATTTCCTGTTTCTTTTATGCGTTTCTCCTGATGGAACGAGAAATCTCCAGACTTTTTCAGTCTCGCACATCCTCAATCTGTAACATCGATTGATTCGCAATTACATTTAGAATATAATCGAATATTTTTAGTTCATAAATAACGAGAGTTTCCACCAATGTCTCTTGTCAGGTTTGAATGATCCAGCGCGCGTAAATTTTCACTTACACGAAAACCGAGCGATACTCTTGCTCGATCCTCTCTCGTATCAAAGCACGGATTCCCGGACAGAAGTGCGTGTACAAGTATCATCGCAGGATCGAGTTCGATCACTCGGCGAAAGGATGATCCCGGCATTCGAATGCCAATTGATCAAACTTCGCTCTCTCTCTCTCTCTCTCTCTCGCTTTGTTTTTTTCCCATACACGTTTCGCGCTCCGATTGGCATTTTTGTGTAACTTTTTATTGTCACAGTAGTCAATGCTATTTTTATTTACAGCCTCGATGCTCTTAATCAAAATTATACGGCTCTTGCGAAAAAGTTTGCGTATCTGGTTGGCGCAAGTTTGATAAATCACTCTGCGTTAAAAAAATATAAATTTTCAAATTCTAATCCTACACATCACTGCTGCAGAGGGTATTAACTCATTTAAATTTGCAATACACACACCGAGTTTGGAATCAAACATTTGCATATAGCTCTCGCTGCAAGATGCTAATGAATCTCAGCAGCATCAGCAGCAATCCCAATTAATCCCGTCGGCGAAGAAAGCAGCTGATGCAGTAGTAAAAATTGCTTGCCCGCACGCAAGATATATACAAGATTCCACTCGGTTTAATTGAATTGGGCTATTTGTCCGCATCAGAAGTTTGCGCAGTTATAAGTTGTATAATGATGATTTAGCATCTGCCTATACTGCTCTCCGACTATTCTTCTTTTTTTTTTTCGCAAACAACTCGCGCCAACTTCTCTGCGTCGTAATACTTTACGACGCCCGAAGCTGTTTGGATTGATCTATGGACAAAGGATGAGGAATTAGACGCGTTCGCGAAGACAATCCGTGAGTATACCGTATAGACTGTCGTCGCGGAAACAAACTTCGGGGATTCCCCGTATTGTTTATGAAGTAAACAGCGAGAGATAATCGAACCAAGCGCCGACTGATTGATGCTCCTTGCCAGAGATTAAGGACGACGAGAATGATTAAGTTACTGTGTATACGATGCGATTCGAGTTCTATTACAAGGATGCATACTCGCTTGCAGCGTAGATTACGTAATATCTAAATTTAATGTAGTCTCCTTCGTTGTGAGCCACACTCGCCGTCAGAGAGACTTGCCTGGCAGTTGGATTAAGCATTTTTATTCGATTATGTTAAGTGCAATTTCGGTTACATCAGGCTGTATTTTTAGGCATCAGAGGAAATTTTTCCGAAGCTAGGAAATGACCTATACACAGCGCGTATGGAAATCTTATATTATCCTTGGTATCTTTGGACTGCGGGATCGTATTATTAAACGAGGATTCTAATTATTACTCTCTGTTGAGTTGATTTCTCGTTATGACGATTTTATTGATGCGCACTTTGAAAAGATGAAAACGCTGCAACGTGACACCATCGGCTCGATTGCATCTGCACGCTATAAATTCAATAGCTGACTGACAGCAAAGAAAGTGTCTTCAAACCTCTTTCCGCAAGACCCGTATCTTTTACGGCGCGCAAGGACTCAGAAAAAATATCAAAACAAGTTGGTGTGTATCAAAAGTTTATCAAAGCTAAGCAAAGTTGCGACTATTAATAAGCATGCAAAAAATAGCTGAATCATCGAACAATCAATAAAAAGATATAACTGGCGCTCAATCAAAATTATCGACTCGACAATTACCATAGCCGCATGCAAATGCGATCGCTCATCGTTTGAAGTGGAGAGAGAGAGAAAAAAAAATGTTTCTAATAACTATTTTTCGTGGCGTCTGCGTAAAAAAAGCATAAATAACAATCGACACGCGTTGCGCAACGTATTCCCGGAACGAAGGTTATTATACATTATACACCATATGTATACTCGAGAAAAATCATAAAAGCTCATGCTAGCTCGATACTAAACAGATTTTTTTTTTATTAATAAAGCAAGCAGAGTAGAGAAGAAGCTCGATCTCGGAAAAAAAACGTCAGCAGCTTCGCCACCTTTAATAAGAGGCGGACACGCGCGTGCGAGATTTAAGGACGCGTCTGTTACGTGAAGCGCATTAATACGTTCCTCGACGGCCTGACTCTACGTGTGCAGAACACACTGTGCGCGCGAGAGAGGATATATATATATATATAGATAAGGCGTTTGGCGTGGTTTCAACTTTCAATTGCCTCAGCAGCGCGCAGAAAGGGAAAAGTTTAAGGGCGCGGGGAGCGCAAAGCGGACGTGCGTTTGATATTGCCGCCTTTTTCCTTCGTTTTCATTTAATTTCTCTTTGGCTTTCCGCGAGATGGTTGAAGTTTCATTACGTGTGCGAGATGAAAGATTTCCCAGGATGAAGTAAACGCGCTCAAAGTGGGATTATAATTTACTTTGCCGCCAAAAGCAAATTGAAAGGGGATTATGAGCTGATTAATTTCTGACGGTGTTATAATTAATGGTATATATGCGTTTAAGAAGTAAGGGGCTTTCGGAGATGATGATTATTTCACTGTTTGACGAACGCGAGCGTGAAAAAATGCAGTTCGAGCTGTCGATTTTTATGCAAGTTCGAGATGCTTTTACGCGCGTCTGACCGGGTTGGGCCGTTTTCTACTTCTGATGAACGCTGCTGCTGCTGCGCTGGGGCCTCGGGCGAAATCTTGACAGTTACTCAAAAGTGCTTCTTATGTCGAGAGAGAGGGAGAGATCGTCGCCCAAACCATAAGACAAAATAGTTTTGGACTGGTCTTCCGGCTCGCTTGTCTCCGGCAAGCGACGCTAGGTGGCGCATAAGTAGTTTTGTGTAACCCTCATAAAAATCCGCCTGCACAATGTCATATATAGCGGTGTACCACTCATGCGCCAAAATCTTGGGCTGCTCATACTATAACTGCCTGAGTCTACTACAGTCATGTTCTATCGTAGGTGCATCCACTGATATTAAAATTTTACTACCTTTTCATAGTAAAAAAATTTCGCTCAAATGTGCAATCTGTCTAAGAGTCATTATCGGCATAAATTATCCCTCATTTTCATCGTTTTGTGACCTAACGATTGAAATTTCGCAAGCCAAAGTATAAAAGCATATCTTTAGGTGTGGTCTTTAAATACGAAAATTATTTAATGGTTATATGACGAAGTGGCAATTTGGAAAGGTAAAAGTAACAAGCGTATATATGCAGACAGCTTTCTGCTTGCAGTCAAAAAATCTAAGTGTTGTTTGTGCAACGGCTATATAGAACCTAAAAGCGTCCTTGTATTTACTTTGATATTCCCTGTCATCCCAACGAGCCACGAGAAATTGTCAAGCAACGGCCTCTAGGAAGCAGCCAGCGAGTTTATCGAAAGCGAGGAAAAGGTAGGGAATCCAAGATGTTACCACTTGCTGCGACTGACGCTCGACGGGGGACACACTATATATGGTGCGGAAAGTTATCGACCGATGCTTGGCATTTTCTCCGGAATACATGCCGGTAATGTGACTTTCTGTATTTTTTTGTTATCTTGCCTTCAAATTCAAAATTATGAGTACTCTAAATTTTGAAGTAAGGTATTTGAGTTACATCTGCTCAATTGTATGCTACGAATTTTATGGAGGATTGTTTTGTTGAAGCAACTATTGTCTCGTACCATCGAGGCATCAGACAATGGTTATTGATTCGATCGCAGATTTGATGAAAAATCTACAACTGAATATCATCCACTAATTAGTTCCACTAGACTGCTCCACAAAACGCGCAGTGAATCAATAGTTTCAGTTCTTCTCATGAATTTTTGTACCCCCAAAGTTTTTATTCATAAACAATATAACAACCGGTGGACTCTAAATCTTCTCCCTCCCCATATTGAAAGACGATGAAATTTCCCAAGATACACCGATGATCCCCAGTAAATTCTCACAGTCTTAAACAAACTTTGCAAAAACCATACATCTCCTTTGAACAAAGATCCAAAAGCGCAAGCATAAATCCCGGTGTCATCCGATCGCGGCTCTCCACCTTCGAATCAAATCGAATCATTAGCATATATACATCCACATATACAGCTCAACGACCGTTCTTCGACCTTTCACGTGTATAGCTCTCTTCTCAATCGCATAGCTCTCTGTATATAGGTATCTAATCCAATGAAAGCCACGTCCTCGCGTCATCGGTGTCCCCGCTGTAGGTGTATATAATACGACACACGACGGCGGCGGCAGAGAAGGACGTGGGCCAAGGCCTCGGAGCCGCTCGAGAGAGTTCACGATTCGATTCCCACAGCGCGAGGTTACAGGCGGGAGTATATAATATACACTGGCACAGAGAAAGAGCGATCGAGCCAGGCATTTAAGTTATCAGTGTCGTGATCCCCGATTGCGTAAAAGCTGCTGCTTGAAGTAACGTCTTGTGTGAGCGGCTTGGTTTTCTAGTTTTTCTATGGGTTTTTGCTTTCTTCTGATGCTTCGAGAATGAATTCTTCCTTTTTTTGCGATGAGCTCGACGATACGAGAATACGTCTGCTGATAATATATAGAGATGTTTTGGGAGGAAAATACGTGCGCGTACAAGTGCGATGATGATGAATGATCCTATCGGTGTCAATCGTGTTACACTCGACGTTAATGCGACAAGTTGTGACCACGGACTACTGATGCTGGTGTGCTAAGCGATCTAAACTTGACAGTCGTTAATTCAAGGTGACTTGGTGCAATCTGTCAATCGCATGTGTCATAAATCGACGTGATGAGTAGGCCGCTCAATTATTATAATCCTAATCTTTGTATCTCGATTGTCATCAAGAGTCTCAAGATCTCGCCATATAGTTTATCCTGTTGTAATTCAATGCAACCGATTTCCTTTTCCACTCAAGAGAAAAAAGCGAAATTACAAGGCTGGATTTCCAGAGCTTGCGTCAAGTGCCAACCCCCCGTATATACACGATAAATTACCTGGATCGATTACAAAAAAAACGAGCGCGGCAATTTTTTATCCCCGTGTATAACGACTTTATTCTGCAACTGATGTTCTCCACTACGTCCACCCATCTGTACT
The DNA here is from genome assembly GCA_900474305.1 of Cecidostiba fungosa. Lineage (NCBI taxonomy): Eukaryota > Metazoa > Arthropoda > Insecta > Hymenoptera > Pteromalidae > Cecidostiba > Cecidostiba fungosa. Next base: position 13,291 of record UCOJ01000414.1, read on the forward strand.
CCAACATTTCTTTTTTATCGTAGAATTAATTGTGTATCGGAATATATATATTAAGTACAAGCATGCAGTAGCGTAAGAGGCATTGTTCTCATAAATCAACTTTTTCCCCGCTTTTCTTTCGTCAGCGAGCAAGTGTCGACGATAATGCCATCCGCACGTTCCTCTGCAGTCAAGCTTTGTTCGGTTCGATCGGCCGATCGATTAACAGAAGCGCCGTGAGACGACGGGTAGAACAAGTGGCAGACGGCGTGCACCTCTTACTCTCGCTCAGGAGCGAGGTTTCGTTCTCACAGCTATGCGCGACTGGCTTTATATATGTAGGTGAACGATCGTAGGGGGGCGTATGCTACTGCTGCTGCTGTGAAAAAGTGATTCGACGCTACACTGAGGTCAGTGGCTGCTTGGCTTTGAGCGCGAGTTAATATTTTCGAAATTATGCGATTCTTTGCTGGTAAATTATAATTGCTGATTATATGTGTAGTCGAGCTCGATGATAAAGTGTGACTTTGATGTCCAATGTGGTTTAAACGTAGTAAAATGTCTAGATATTTTTTTGCTTCCTCGTTGAGTTTGTTCGGAAAGTTATTTTTTTTAAATGATTTTGAATATAGAAGTAATCCGCTTTCGAAAAATTCAATGACTACATCTATTTTGAATTTAAAATTTACTCTGATGTTAGGTATATGGTAAGAGATGAGTAGATAAGTGCTACCATGCAATAGAGTCTAACGTTAGGATTTACATTTATTAACTTTGAGACATATAAATGCAATGTAATATTCGTACATGTTATTAATTAAAAAAAAAACGTTAAACTCTGTATAATAGTTTCTATTGATAAATTTTATAATTACACCGATGTCCCCGAGTATGTTCTGCACTTAGAATGTAACAGTTATAAATGTCTGACATCAATCCATAATGTAATACTCGTTTTCCTCCCGCTCAAACTTCGTCTTAGCATTAAAATCATCTCAGATAATGATCTCGAAAGGATATAAATTATATAACTAAAAGTAATTTAAACAGAAATCCAAAAATCGATCCGTGCACACTGAAAGGGAAAAAATTGCCTTTTACGATACTAGCCTTACAACCATTTCGCAATGAAAACTGCGCGTATCGCATGTACTATTTCTCAACCGCGCTTAAGTAAATTTTGCATCGGCGATGCAGACATATAACGCACGATCTGATATCCTAGGAAACATCGGCGCAAATTTCCATGACGTCTTTGCGGATTGAAAAATGGATTTACAAAAGGTGTTGCGTCCAAAAATGATGTTTGGCTACCTGTGGTTTATACAACTGTATACGGGATGCAATGAAAGCGGACGAGATGAATAATTAATAGATCGGCTGCGAAATTTTTGGACATGCATCAGTATGTTATAGAAAGTTTATTAACCACTTGAATTATGCGTTAAAACTAAAATGGGGTTCTTTGTTTGTTGATTTATTGGAAAAGGTGATATAACATGTTGTGCGGTCCGGTTTCAAGATACAGATTAAGTAGAATAAGTCGGTTATAGTACGGCATCTCGGTTACTTTTTACATAATGAGATCTTGATTTAATATATCTTTTATGTACCTATAAAGGCCATATTAGGTCAAATAAGAGCAAATTTATAAAATAAGAACATTTTTCAGAAGTTAATTATATTTGATTCAGACTAGCAAGAAACAAATTCAATAATTAGTTAAAAATATATAATTTTCAATCAATTAATTTAAACTTAATTTCAAATTCTAAGTCGGTTAAACAGAAATTACTCATCCGAAGCTCAAGTTTCTCGTGTAAATCGAAACAAAATTGCAAAAATAGTTCCAGAATCGACCTTCGATTTTTGGAAATAACATATGCGGCCTTCATTTGTTTAAAATTATAAAAGGATACCCGGAAACGAATGTTTATGAATTTCAGTGCTTATTTATATGCGCATCTGAAATTATAAAAATTGTTGGTTTAAAGTGGCTCCAGCATTTGCTGCCGTATCAAGTGAAAGCCCTGGGGGGAGTCTTAAATCTTTTTTGTATTACTTGGTTCCGTTGGTCGACAACACCAAATTTTCTTTTGGTATATTGAAAATTTGAGGTTCAAGGAGCAGTTTTTGAAAATTTTAAATATATCTTAAATTTTTTGAAAATTCGTAGGAGCCACCTTAAAAAGATTATTTTAAGGTAATTTATTCAAATATATGGATTACACTCACGGCGTGTTAAATTAATTTTTTTAAATGTAATAAACAATCTAAATCGTTAAAAGCATCACGGATAAATAACAAATGTGAATTCACAGTCTCCGTATTAATGTTATACGCTGACCCATCCTACATTATTAATAAGGAAAGGAAGGTCACAGACAAAAGAAGACGAATCAAACACGCAGTCCTCCATAAAAAAAATATCTAAATCCGACCCGTCAGAGCGTTTTCTTCATTTCGCTTTTCGGAATACGAATTATGCGGATTATGAAGCCATTCACGCTTTGATTTCATAACGAAAGGACGAAAATTATGCGCAGCGTAGCCAGTGTGACGGCAAAATATTCGAGTTTCTTGCTCCCACGGGTGCGATCGAAGCGTCTCGGAGTTTGAATTATATTACAGAAGATGTTCGATTTGATTATCGGTTATGAAATTTTTGTGGATACGTGAACTTGACATTTTTCGACGACGTGACATTATAAATTATAGGCGAATAGACTGAAATAAAATGTCGCTCCAGGCTTCACGCATTTTTTTTTTTAGAAAAAACGTATCCAGTTTGAAATACCTTATTTGACTGGATATGGTCAAGTTTATACAAACAAAAATTAGTCATTTTGAAGCCTAGTTTTGACTTTTATGATACACAAATCATTATTCTTTTTTCATATAAAGCTTAAAATAATCTTAATTCTGTATACTATTCAAAGTGTAAGTAGTAAAAGCAGACCCTACTTTTACACTCTTGTGATTGTACATAAGCAAATTAAAATAAAAGTACTCAACGTTTTCATTAGATTCGCGATTTTTCCTAATGAACACGTGTTTACACCGTCTCGATTCAATTACTCATCCCATAATAAATCATTGGAAGCTTAGCTTAGATTAACTAAAGCTAACTTTCTAATAGTTTTTTATTTCTGTAGCACTTAATGGACGCTTAATCAGGAAAATATACTATTGTGCAAATATTTTACATAATTTTAGGTTTGCGTAACGCGTTCACTTTTTGTCAACAATAAATGCGCAGTATTTAAAGTTATAAAAACATTTTTACGCTGCGTTTTTTACTATTCGCATGTATACATCATAAAAGGCTGAGTGCGCGAATAAATTGCAATTACCTTTTGCCTATTGGAGAAATTTGGAGAAAATTAATAAACGTTTAATTGACCGTTTGGCTGAAATCAAAAAGCTGCAAACGTTTTATGACAATTTGCTTTAAGCGATTCATGTTCTAAATAAGGCACGTCAAACTTTCGAGCGCTTTGGAGCATGATTCGCAAAAGTAAAATATCGCATTTACGTTCTTAAACTTTCTTTTATTATTGTAGAACTTGCAATTAATTCGCTTTTTTTACGATCAACTTACGAATCATAAATTACTTCTCTCAATTAAAGAAGAAAGACTATACGATTCGTCCTATTCATATAGGAGTGCTCGAGCTTTTTCGCAATCAACATTGATAACGACAGATTTTGTGCAAATAATCTGGAGAAGCAGCGCAGGTGAGCCATTGATCGATTACAGCGTAAAATCCAAACGACTGCATCACACCCACGCCGACAATCATCCGCCGACATAACTCGCATCAGAATCAAAGTTACCGCGCGTATTATATAGAAAGTGTCTGTACAATCCTCGCAGTACACAACAATTGACGTCGGGGCAAAAAAGAATGCACACACACACACACACACACGTGTGCGCGGAAAAAGTTCCGAGTCACTTGTCGGCTTCTGCCACTCCGTGTACAAGCTTTGAGCAACGCTTCGGTATGTTTTCTATGCGATATTAACGCGCGCGACGAGTGAGAGGATGATTTTGTTGGTTGTACTGCACTGTCTGTATGTTAAATATAAAATTATGTGTTTTGCGCTATGCGCGTATATATTCGTGACGGTTGAATTGATGGTTTATTATACTGTAATTGACTTGTGGAGTCAAATGCGCATTGTGGCTTGTTCGCGCTTTTTTGTCGAGGCTTTGATGGGCGATTGCGGAGAAAATCAAGGAGAAGCTTGGATTATCCGTGAATTCTTTGCAGAATTTAATTGCTATCGCGTCTAAATTTGATAGAGTTGTTATTTCGAATTAGCTGATGTTTCGTGTAGTAAATCTCGAGAAATAATATATAGATAAAATCATCATAAACAAGTAGTTCATAAAAATGTAAGACTTGAAAACAAGAAAACATGACTTTGTCCCCACTCAAAGTGTGCACTAAAGATGATGGAATTCTCCTCGTTATGCAAATCCATCCGTACAAATTACTGCAATAAAAAATGGGATGCAATATACGAGTGTAGTTCGTAAATAACCTACACGAATACAATATGCTAATAGCTTGAAAGAAAAAGCACACTCTATCGAATCACGTACATCCAGATTTCGAAAACCGTCTTACAATGTAACGGAATCTGCATATAAATAATCTCTTGCTCCACCTTCGAGGTTATCATATCACATGTTATTCCTTCTACCCCCAGTCGGCGTATCTCTCCATGCATCGCATTGCACAGTAGCCCTCCATCCAGAATTCTATCTCCTTCTCCTCCAATCCAAAACCAGCGAAGCCCACGAGATTAAGAGAGACAAGGAAAAAAGCACACGCGCCTCCATCTCCGCGAATCGTAGGAGCAAGCATCTTGTGGCCCGAAATATATACTTTCCCGGGTTATGTAAAAGCGTTGCTCGGCGCTGCTCGCGCTTATACCGGGTGTATAAGCGGGCGGCAAGCAAGGACGGTATAAAGATCGCGCGGTCCCAATCCGTCCCAAGAGTCTCTCACGAACTTCACTGCTGCGACGACGACGACGACGACGACGTCCCGAAACACCTATCTCAGGTGTGTATACTAATATCTATCTATCTATCCATCTCGGTCCACTATAATATACAGGTATACATAGTATAGTGTTAATTACTTCAATTCATTTTTGTTTTGTTTGTGTGTTATTTATGCCGCATAGGCGTGCACTGACACACGTGGAGATATAAAAGCGCGACTCCGTCCGAGGTGTCGCTTAGACGAAGGAGAGGAGGAAGAAGGTGGCCGTAAGACTCGTTGCGTCGGCTCTGCAGCCTCTAGTGCACTTTCTCACCGTCCGTCGAACTGCAGCCATGCGTCTTCTGGTGAGTCTTTACGAGCTGTTCATGCGCTTTCTGTGTCTATGTGGGGACTTTATGCAGACTGACTGACTGTGTGTGTGTGTGTGTGTGTGTGTGTGTGTGTGTGTGTGTGTGTGTGCTGGTATGTGGGTGTGGATGGATGCTGAGCTACGAGCGGATGAGAGAGATACGAGATCTGCGTGAGAGTGATTTACCGTCGAGGGTTGGTTTCTTTATTTTTTGCACTTGGATGGTCAGCTTTTGTGATAAAAAAATATTGTCAAAAATAATAACTCATAGCAACAATGCGTCATTGTTTATAGTATATAGTGATTAACAAGCTAACATAGATTGAAAAACTATGTTTTCACCGTATAATTACCATTCAGTGATTCTTGAAAATCCAGACTGAAATTCACATACAAAGAACGTATATAACATCACAGTAGATAACTGATGCGACCGGTCAGACGCGCGTCATAATGTTAAGAGATTCGTTTCATCTTACTAGCGCCTAGTCTGCGAGTTACATCAAAAAACCTGTTTTCACATCATTCAATTTGGAAATAAGAGATAAGGATTTACGTTTTCTGTAAACTTGAACTGATAATATGCATATACCGCGTGTCGTCTGAATATCATGCATTTTCTTTATAATCAATGATGCGGTCAACATCTTATTGCGTCAGTGCGCCTATATTTTGGACGTTGTGCAATCTTTGTTTTTAGAAATCCAAGCAGCTGAATATCATTCGCATAAAATCAATGTTGATGATGACTCACACAACAGCAAAGCGGAATAATTTTTCAAAATTTCCTCTACATTTCACTGTTTATAAACATATGAAAGATTGCAAAATTTGCACCACACACACACACACACACACACACACACACACACACACACACACGCTTAATGAATACGAACTTGAATAACATAGAGAAATATCTGCACGCCTTCATAATACGCTTGTCGGTAATATGATAATTCGGGATGGATTTCTTCTGTTGACACACTTATACTTTGCATACAGTAGAGCTATCGCTATCAATCACTATAGCGATAATTATAATAACGATCTTTGACAGCTCTACCGCAAAGTAAAATATCTCGTCGTGCACTGCGCTCGAATTTGTAAGAAAAAAAAAGAAAAACGACAAGTGCATTTCATTCAAAAGTTTGTCTATACATCCAGAACAAATTCACGCAATCGAAAAGTCACGAGCAGGCGTGACAACACATCTGTCGTAGGGAGCGGCGGCAAATCGCGCGGGAAAAGAAAATAAAATGGAGGCAGGCGTGGGAGGAGCGCCACCGCCCCCGTTGCGACATCGCGCACGCGCTCATGTTATACTGCTGTTTAGTTTAGCGGGGCAGTTTTAACGTGACAACGTGCAGGTAGTTTTGGCTAGTGAAAATTGTAGCTTGTCGTAAATAGCCTGGAGGTCTGTGACGTTGAGGACAAGGTATTTTGAGAAAATGTTTAATTATGATTCATCTCATCGCAGTATGCTAATGACTGTGTTCGTTCAATGACTCCAGTGCATTCCTGCGACGCGCCGTATTTTTCTTTCAGATTACAAATATCATCGCGTAAATGTAATTCAATTAAATTTTATTTAAGAAAAATGCTAATATTCGAGGAATTCACGCTTACACGTGTCGTTTCCATTGAATACAGAATTTAATGGAAAGTTATTAGAATAACTCGGATGTGCAACGTATTAATTATTTTGCAATTTTAATAGGCGGCTTCGGTGCGCCGTCTTAACGCAAGATTCGCTTTCAGCTATACACGGGACGGCTTTGAGCTTCTTAATGAACACGCATGTTATTTTTAAGCAGTTTGCGGTAATAAAACGACTGTTGCTCAGCATGATACATAGGTACAACTTGTGCAGGATAATAATATTCTTGGCAAATTAATATGAATCTTGTACATCTCATAAAATTTATACGTTTAATCAGTCATCCGAAATATTAGCTAATGCATCGTTTGATGAAATCACCTCTTATTACAAAAATTAATTAAAAATTATCTCTTTTTCATGTCCAGATTTTGACCTGTTTGGTGGCCATCGCCTGCGGCCAAGACGACCTCTATTTCCGAAAACCGGAGAAAATTGTCAAAGCCTCCAACGACGTGGGCGACAAGCTCGGAAACTATGCCTTCACCTATGAAACCGAGGGTGGCATCCTCCAAAGCGAGGTCGGCAAGCGCAAGTACGAGGGCACCGACTCCGAGACTCAACTGATCCAGGGATCAGTTCAGTACAACGCTCCTGATGGCACCCCCGTCGCCATAAGCTGGACCGCTGATGAATTTGGTGCCCAGGTCTCTGGAACCCATCTGCCCACTCCACCACCGATCCCACCAGAGATCCAGAGGGCTCTCGAATGGATTGCCAAGCAGCCCAGTACTGAGGAGCCCGATTACAATGATCCCGCTCCATCGACTACAGCCAAGCCCATCACGCTGAAGAAGCAGACTTTCAACAAGCCTCTGCCCCTCAAAAGGCAACAGTTGTAAAGGGGTGATTAGGGTGGATTGAGCAGGACTGGGCGTTTGTTGAGGGACCGGAGTTTGCTTGCTTGAGAGTGTGATTGGTCGTTTGTTTGCTGCTTGGTATACTCATCTGAAATGTTTTGTTTATATCGTACTGAATTGCGTTATGATGTATCAATGTTCCTTGTAAGAATCTCGGATATTAGATCGCCCTTTATATGCGAAGAATATTAAGCGAAATTTATTGTTTTTGCAGCAAACGTACTATTACAAATAATGTGTGATTTGTTTTAGTTATCATGAACTACTGTCGACTCAGCAAATCGAGTTCTGCTGTTCAACAATTCACTGAGTTAGATATTAACTAGTGTGATGGATTATATATATATTTTTTAAAGAGTTTTATATTGTTCGTAATTTTACATCGGTTACCTTGTACCTGTTCAACAGACACAATACAAAATATTGTAGATGTAATGAACTTAGATGCGATTACATGCCAAATATAACTACACAGATCTTTATACAATCACCTTCATATTTTGATATACATACAGCTTGCACATTCAATAACATGACGGCACTTGAACAGTGGATAATGAAAAATAGATTAATTTTTTAAAACATTAATATTTGCGTATTTTATTCTTCTTAATTATCCTTAATCCTTTTCATATAAAAATATCCACATTCATTTTATTTTTTGTATATTTCATTCTGATAAAACAACCAAAATTTGTTACTTATCCGGTAAGTAGTAAGATTCACTGTCGATAGCCTGTATCCTTTCACTTGAATTGACTCTGCTTTACCTGAATCATCTCGAGAGCCTCATTAATTCTGTTTACCGGACGATATTAATGCTTCTCTATTTCGATGTCGACATTCATGTAAACCTACGACGGATAAAATTATACTGGCTAAAACTTTCAAAAGATGATGGTAGATGTCGTTCGTGTTGATTTTTGAATTTCGAAAGTATTTTTGAAAATTTATAAAAGTAAGAATTTTTTATATTTTTAACATTTTTTTTCCTAATTTATCAGAACAAGACTACTAGAGACTTCCCTAAAACGTTATCTTGATGAAATTAATTATTATGCAACACGATCATATAATTAACATATTGTGTTAAATTATTAATATAAAAGATTGGAAATATATAACAACGGTTTTTTACAATTTGAATATCTATAAATAATGTTTTATATGGTGAAATGCATTGCTAAGCCGAGATAGTAATCTGAACAAATAATAATGTTTAGAAGGTTAAAGGGAAATTAATCAAAAATAGGCAAAACAATGTTCGTCATGAACCAGAACAAATATATTTTTCTGCTGTATTTATCAGCTTTGTGCGATCAGTTACAATATCATATGCATGATAAGCACTCGAACGCAAGTAATTTTTCCTTTGAAACAAATTCAATCTTCGATTCCTTTTTTAGCCTTCATTGTTAAAAAACGTACTCAACTCAACTCTTACGAAACACTTGATTTTGCATATAATGCAACAAATTGTAAAGTTATTCTCTCGAAACTTACTTTTTGGACAGATGTAAATAAATTAAAAAAAAAATGTTATTAATGTTTAAAATACATATATGGATAAAGCAAAGCTAACCATCCATCGCATAAACTCACGGAACATCTTAAATCCTCAAAAAGTCAAGAAAACCAGCAGCCATAATCCATCACTCGTCACAATGTCGCGACAGTCTGTAACAACTTTAAAATTACATAAAATTCTTGCGCTAGTCGATCCATCAATACGCCAGCAATAAAAGACAAGCGTTAACTGCGCATTGGAGATGAAAAAAAAAATCCAGCAGTCGAGCGAAGAGTGTAAAGCGAAGACGAAGTCTGAATGCTCCATTGTGTGTGTCACGATTTCATGTGCTGGAGAGGAGAACGAAAGTGTCTTCGTATATCCATTCTCTTTCCTTTCCCGGCCGATGGTCTAGTGCTCATCCATAGGTACACGTGTACACATACGTAGCAAACCATCCCATATCTCATTCAAGAAGCAGCGAGTAATCATATCGCCTCAAGGTAACGACGAAACGACGTGCACAGGGATCATAGCTGACCCACATGGTGGCGATGGATTTTTTAAAATCCTTTTTAGCGATGATGCGAGTCCAAACTAAAGCTGCACTAAAACTTCTATTTCTCGTGCGATTTATAACGTGGGTACAGTATATTAGACTCTTATGAGAAATAATGTCTTGAGAAAATAGAAAGAGTTGCCCTTGAGGCGTTTATGGGCAAATCCGTGAACGATCATTTGAGAAATTTAATGTTGTATGGAAAAAAATAATTTGTTCGAAACAGTATTACGAGTTTCTAATTAGTGAGTTACGCGCGATGTGACTTTGGTCCATTAGAGTTCATTAAAGATGAGCAAAGTAGTAGTTTTGAAAAAAAATCTCTTCTAAAAAGTGAATGTGCGCTTAAGTCGTTAGTTTACAAATGATGATGCTGCTCAAGACTTCCGTTCGAACTTTTTGTTATAAAAGTCATTAGAAGTCAACGCAATAATGCGATTTACATAAATCAAAAGTAGGTGATAGGTGTCACAAAGAACAGACAGTAATTTTCAATATTTAAGAAATGTTTAATAAGACAACAGATCTACTATTCACAAACAGCATGTGTCGAAGAGAAAAAAAATTACAAGAATTGTATAAAAACGTAGTAGAATTTACAAAAAGAGAAAATCATATTGTACATCCTCCTCATCTAATGAACCCTCTAATATAGAAGGTATCAGAAACTAAGTGGCTTCTTAGTTTTCCTTCTCCTCTGGCTGAGGGTGAGCGGCGATCCATTCGAGCGCCCTCTGGATGGCCTCGGGGATAGCGGGTGCGACGGGAAGGTGAGCACCCTGGGGCTGGAATCCGTTTTCGTCAGCGATGTATTTGACTTCGATGAGGTTGCCTTCGGGGTCGCTGTAGCTGTAGGAACCCTGGGCAGCGATGGCTTCGTTCTCAGAGCCGACGTTGCGCAGAGAGCCGGACTCGTCAGCCTTGATGCCATCACCAGTCTCGTAGTTGTAGTTGTAGCTACCGTCAGGGTTGGGGCCATCGAGGGCTTGACGGAGGATCGGGACTGGGCTGGTGGATTCCAGAGGAGCGCTGCTGGCCACGGCCAGGACGACGGCGAAAACTGCGAGGAACTGGAATTGCCAATTTAAAAAGAGTTAGTCGAATTGTTTGGCTTTTTTTAGACTTTGTGGTAGCAAGTTGAATGTTTAGAGTGTCGACAGTAAAAGCTTTAAATTTATGTATCAAATGCGTAGAACCTTGGCATAAAAAGCATTACTTGGATTAGGAGCTAATAATATAATTCGTTTTCAAATTTATTGGAAACCTTGACGATTCATTTGATGGATTTGATAATGTATTCTAGTGGCAGCCTCGGAATCGAGGGATATCATTTAACGGCCACCGAAAAGCAGAGGATTATTTCGTCGTAAAACTTTATTCCGGAGATTAGAGGCTGCACGCTAGGTGATAATTAAATTCACCGGTTTATGGCGAGAGCGATATTTTCGACGATGACTCGATATTGCGTTTTATCATCGAAAGTCATTTACTTGATGTTCCGCGCTGCTAATCGTTATTTATTATGTTTACCCATTTCAATTGACGATTTCATAGTCGTGTTATTCAAATTCTGCACGTACTTCGATTTCCGTAAATGTGCATGAAATAAATTACGACACGCGCATCTTCTCTTAGCTCATAGGCATAGCGTGAAGGTTTAATTAGTGTGAGATATTCTAATGTATGGAAATTAGTTGGAACTTTTGTTTTTCTTTTCTTACGCTTCTAAACAATACATTCATTTGTTTTTTTTAACAAATAATATTTTTTTTTAATAAAAAAAGAAATGATTTGATTTCACGAATATTGTTTATAATAAATTTTTTTTACGACGCTTTTACATTTGAAAAAAGCTGGATCACCGATTTATCGCTTTTTTAAAGCCGTCTTGCACCCCGCACAGTGCAAACAGTTTATACACATGCTAAGTACACAATCCTCCCGTACAGCCTTGGTCTGACAAAGGATGACACTTTTCGATCGTCTACAAATAACCGACAATGCTAACCGAACGCGACCGACTCTCTTCGAAAAGTCGCCCAATCATCCTCCGATACAATGCTAGTTATAAGCATACAATCCACCTCTCGCGGTCCGCGTTTTTTCGTGGTTAAACACACTGTGTCTGCTGTACTCACCAATCGGCTCATCTTGGGCAAATAGAAAGACACGAAGTCACGTCTGATGGATCACCAAAGAAACTTTTTAGCGAACTGACACTTGCTACCTTCTAGACCCGGCGCTTTATATACATCCGGCTGAGGTCTGTATGTACTCGGAACACGAGTGATCTTAGCCCCCCACCCTCGACTCCCTTCCCATCCGAAAATACGCAGTTTCGTCAATTTCAATTTAGACGCTGGCTTTTTTCTCCAAGGTACCCGCGGCGTCGACGCCTAATGATGGCCATTACGTGTTACATCGCTATAGCAGAGATGTGTAATTCTGGATGTGGGTTTTTAGGTGGGAAGGAGAAGAGATCAACCGATTGTTGGCTCAAGCTGACCTTATAGGCGTTCATTTGTATCAGGTGCATCAAAGGTCGGTATACTGATGGTGACAATAACGTTAGTGGGTGTTTACGAGATAAGGTTCTTGGGTGATGCTCCTGTAAAGGGAGTGAGATGCGCAGTTGACGTTTAGGCGCACACTATGGTAATTCTTGACCTTGATTTTCTCGAGTATGTGTGATTTGCATATCGATTTCTATTTTAGTAAAAATTATATATAAGTACTTTTCGATTAATTTATGCCAGTGCTTCGACTATATTTTTGGAGATGATGTAGCACGGGGGGCTATGGTGTTCGATTTCGTGTTTTGACGGATAAACCTGCGTAATAAGCGCGGAAGTGTTTTTAGAGAATGTCATTTAAATTACTCAGCGATGACGTTTTGCTTAATTTTCTAGAATAATAAAACAGAAAGTGATTGTAAAAGAAGTCGATTGATATGTCAATACTTGTTTTAATTGAAGTAGTATAACTTTTTTCTCATTTCTGCAAACTTTAGAAAAAGTTTATTTTATGAATGAAACATACTATATTCAAAGATACTAAAAACACGACTTTTTTCTTTTTTCCAATCGCAATTGTCAGAAATTATATTGTATAGAAGTATATTCATATTCATAAACTGCTATTCTAAAAAACTGAAAATTTTCCTTTTTGCTTCCTTATATCAATTCACGTATCAATCGATTTTTTTACGATCACTTTCCGTTTTAATATTCCAGAAAATCAAGAAAAACATCATCACTGAATAATCTAAATTACGTTCTCAAAAAAACACTTCCGCACTGATTACGCAGGTTTATCCGGCAAAACACGAAATCGAACATCGTAGCCCTGCGATACCTCATCTCCAAAAATATAATCAAAGCACTGGCATAAATTAGTCTAAAGTACATATTTTTACTGAATTAAAAACATCGATGGGCAAATCACAAACAAAAAATTCTATGTTACATTGTAAATTGCTTCTCGATACGTCACTACAAATGTTAAGTGTGGACGTTGCGCAAAATAACATGTTTCACTACGTGCACATTGTAGAAAAAACAATTTTACATATAATTCTGTTTTTCACGTACACTACATTTATGCATATTTGATGCGGATTAATGGTGCGTGCTTTGACGTACAAGCTTTAAACTAAAAAATTGAGTCCTGAGCTCATCGTGAAATCTTTCGTGCACGAACCGCCAGGAGTTTGAATCTTTATTCAGAAGTGCATGTCGCTGCTTGCTTGTTTACTTAGGCAATATTTTTGCCGTCGTTCATTAATTTATTAAAGTGAATGAAGGGAGATAAAACCGAGCTCTTGCAAGTTGTACATTTAATGAGGAACTCTGCTAATGAATTTACCGAGAATAAAAATAACGATACTTCTGTGCGGTGTATAGAGTTATATGCACACAGAATTTTATTGGCTGAAATTGTCATTGAGTTAAAAATCAATAGTCAAAAGAAGTATTGACAGAATGACGAAATCTTCCAGAGATTTATTTACAAAATTTCTTTCACATGAATGACACAACTTTCAAAACTATTCATACCTACGTGCAAAGTGTGATACATTTTAAAATAAATAAAGAATTTTCTTGTAAATACAACGCTGACTATAGAAATTAAAATATTCTGCCTTTAATTCGATTGGCTTTGCCGACCTTGAACTGACCTTAACCTATTGGTCAAAACCTACGACCCAAAAAAGTTTATGACTGCTTAGGCTAATGTCTAATGAATTTCAATGTTATACTTGACAATTTTTCGTAGATTTTTAAATAACGATGACATTTAAAGTGATAAAATATCCTCTAAGTTATTAATATGTATTACGGATGCCTCGATACGTAACCATCAACGATCAAACACTAGGAATTCTTTTGATTTGTTCGCGCTGCGGGCAAAAAAGAGTTTCTTCTCGATGCGCAAATCGCTGGGGGCGAGTTACACCACGTTTAATACGATCAATTAATCCGCGGTAACGCCCATAATTTGTGTCTTCTGTCTCCGCTGATAGCCGAATCATCGTAATTTCGAAGCTCTCTCTTTTTTTATGACCCCGTATGGCTCGCACTCGGCTTCACGTCCGTTCTAACGTGGGCAGATCAGACCTGCGGCGCCGCGTGCAACAACTACAGAGAAAGAGGCGAATTTCGGTATTACAAAAGTGGTGTTCTATTAATTTTGGTAATGATCGCTTAAGACACTTGTATGACCAATGATATTTATGCTTTGAATTAAGTGCAAATGATGAAAATGTTAACAATACGTCATTGCTTTTATACAATAATTTAAAAAAAAGTAGAATAATTGGTTCTGTATTTTTTTTTAGTTTTATCATAAACTGGCTAAAGCCCTTTATATACAAGAAAGTAACTATACAACGAACTAACCAAAGATAGAAGTACAGACAATTTTTATATACAATAATTGAAGCGATTGCTTGAAATTTATATTGAAAATATTTAGCACCGGCATATTAAAATTATTAATAACATTTAAAATATTAAAACACGAACCTCCACTGTAAGTCTCTCTGATAAAAACGCTATACAGCGTTTGTGATATCATCAAAAATAAAAATTTGTGATTCAAACCTAAAAAGCGTATGAAGATCACGAAGAAGGCATTACATTTACTTTAGATCAATAAATTCCTCAAAATATTTATGCAAATGTGCATACATAATCTTCGCTTTTGATGTAGCAATTCGGGGCTACTCACAGACATCCAGTGTCTTTGTCTACATGCAGTTGATTGAAGAACATCGTGTTTACTACTACGTTATTTCCAGAAATGGTATAATTTCGCATGCTTTATACCGTTAATGATGTTGTCACCTCTTCCAAAAACATGTTGTTATTTTCGTAGACAGTCCGATTATTTTAAGAAAATAATTTCACAATATTTACTAACAACTTGTCGACTGTATGTTATTAAATGAACCTAACATCAAAATAATAAAATTATAACGTTCAGATGTTTCAATAATTTACAAAACGTACAATTAGACAGATATTTGAAAATGGTTCCAATTAAGATTGAAAACTTATTCGCATGAAAATTAATTCTTCATTTTCAGACTATAATATCAGTAATAATGCATCTTCTAAAGATTGAGCCTCCCCCTTCTCCCAACAGAAATGTATTTGAATATTTATAAATATTTAAATTACCGCTCTTTAGAAGTTAAGCGTCTCATTAATTCTCGTGGTCAATAAGTCCGTTTTTAAAAATGGATAAAAACTAATAGAGCTATCGATTATTTTTTCTAATCCGAGTGGACTGTCTTGATTTTGCATATTTTTCCAGAATTTCAAGGATATCAAAGTTCGTTTATTTGATAGTAGTATTCTATACATTATATACATCGCAATGATGTAAGAGGTATGCACAAGGATAAAACACTTTTAACATCCCAACAAACGCGTATTTGTCTGCATTTATCTGATTGCAACAACGAAGCGAAGTGAATCATCTCGAGCAATAATGTATGCAATCCGTTAAAACAGCAATTTAGTCAATGGCAGAGGGTCATCAACCCGAGGTGCCGAATGAAATACAGACACCAGCCATCCTCGGAGCCAACCCCATAAAGGATATCCCCCCCGAAAAAATCTTCTATCCCATCAGATCCCGTACACACTCATCTATATCCAGAAAGATCTGCGGTCGCCCGATAAATCAGTGAAATTTATTCCTCAAACTCGACCAATAACATAATCCAGCCAGGCTGACGAAAACGTGTCGTAAGAATGTCGAGAATGTCCCGCAGCAGCCGAAAATACACAGACGACAAATTTTCGTTAGTGTATGTTGCCGAGGGACTGAGGGGGAGTGAAGACGACAACGTCGACGACCAATACACACCAGTGTGCAAAGGGGCCCTCCTCGTGTCTTCGTGATTATATAAAAGGCGCGACGCCGAGCTGGGACCGCATATCAACAGGACACACGTGCCGAGAAGATATATCCAATACACAACATGGTAAGTCAACGCTCTCGTGCTCTATGTGGTTATGGTGTCGTTTTAGTGCGTTAAGGTCATTTTCAGTGCATTCGTAGTGATTCGATTACGCGTAATCAGATTTCTGTGCTGTTTTTGCGTCGTTAATCAGCTGTCGGGATAATAATGGTATACTTTGATTGTTTTTAAAGAATTTCTGCAATCTCAGTGTTTTCAAAAAGAGTTTCACGCATAATTTGAAAGAACTAATATTTTTCTATATTCGAATTGAAAATGTCGAAGTGTTTAACGCTGGAAAATGCATTTTTATTTTTCAAAAATCGGCAATCCTCACATTTGTAATCAGCCAAATAAGAGTTTAAAGTGCGCAATGAATCTCAAAAGTAAATGAAAAAAATAAATAAAAAGCTTCTTAAAATAGTCAATTCTTCGGCTCAATTCGAAGGTGTTATACTCTCACGTATTAGCCGCGCGATTAATCTTTCTTTCTTACGAAATGTGTCGTTATGTCCAGAAGTAATCGATTCGACATTCTCTCTCTCCTGCATAAGCTTTGCTCGCACTCGAAAAAAAGAAAGACGGATTCCACGACAGTATAAAACATAATAAAAAAAGATTATCCACACACGTACGCAGCTCTCACCTCTGGCCTAGACTACAACGCAACCGTATATACCAGTAGGTTCATATAGCTTTCGTTGCCCGGCGTCACAATAATAATTATCATTATGTATACTCCCCAGCGAATTCATCCTCTATAGGCGGAATCCATAGGATTTTTCATACATCACGCAGACACATACGCCTGCATTGCACAACGCGACTTTTTATACACTTCGTCGCGCGCTAATCCGGGCAAACACTCTATGTGTATATAATAGGTATTATATGTAGAGACGAGCGACACGTGTTGTCGAAACGCGTGTATGTGTGGGTATCTACGAGCGTCGAAAGTAAAAGTTCGCGCGGTTGATAGTAAAGTACGGAGAAGAGAGTATAGACTTGCGAGAAAGGCGGGATAAGAATCGTCTTTTTTGTCGCTATCATTTTGGCGTTATTATTATTGCGCATCACACGAGCAATGATTGATGATTGCGCCGAATTATTAGCCAAACTTGTTGCATGAATTAACGAATTCATTTCTGCCTATAGTATTCCGGCTTCTTGTAGAAAAAAAAATAGAAGCAACTTTATTATGTAATAATCTAAACCTATTCAATACTTTAAACATCTGCGTTCTCCACTTTCAGAAATCCTTCGCCCTTGTCGCCCTCTTCGCCCTCGTGGCTTACGCCTCAGCTGCTCCAGCTGCCTCTGACGAGCCAATTCCCATCCTGAGGCGCAGCGATGACGGTCCAAACCCCGACGGCAGCTACTCCTTCAGCTACGAGACCGGCAACGGCATCAAGGCCGAGGAACAGGGTGAACTCAAGCAAGGTGGTGAGGAAGGCATTGCCTCCGTTCGTGGAAGCTACAGCTATCAGGCCGACGATGGTACTCCCATCGAGGTCAAGTACATCGCCGACGAAAACGGATTCCAGCCTCAGGGTGCTCACCTTCCCGTCGGACCCGAGATCCCACCTGCGATCCTCAAGGCTCTCGAATGGATCGCTCTTCACCCCGAGGAAGACAACCTCAGGAAGTAGAGAGTTCGTACCTGGAGTAGTAGTTTAAGTGTCTTTCGTGCCAATGGACTTGTAGCGAGCGGCTAGAGTCCTTTATTCTAGAATTAGGATACATATATGTATAATTGAGAGTTGTAGGCGCAAGAAAATTAAAAAATTTGTACTTGAGATGTAAAATATGGACGAATGTCGAGAGCTTCGCAATGCCATGCGCGTTGCGAGATATCTTCGTCCAAAAACGAGCAGCAATTTGTACTTTGAGACTGTGTAATAATGGCCATAACTCTACGTCTGTCTTTTTTTTTATGTGCGGGCCACCTAATATACATTAGCGGCTCCGTATATATTAGACGTGCGAGACTACTAAATGTACTCTACTGTTTACGTGTTGAATAGTACTGTACGTTTACTATAATAATTAAAGAAAATCTTTCATATCGTATAGTGGATCTTATTATATGCCGGTGTGCTCGTCACGCTTTATTTTTTGCGCAACACCCTCTTCCACCGAAATCGATCCTTTCCAATTTACGCAATTCCGACAATTTGCCTAAATACATATTTAGATATACGCGCTCGAAGCGACGTTTTTTTTTCTTTTCTTTTTTTTTTTTTGTAATCGTGTAAATATTAAATAATTAGTCGAGTGGGGACACGTGGCTGCAGCCCACATTCTTTCATTCGAAAATCTTCAAAAACAAACATCAGATATTATCTACGATAAACTTTCGTATATACGTATATAGAATGAAATCAAGTAAAAGTCTGTAAATAGCTATGAGGTCGAGCTCGGGTAAAAGTATCTAAGACGAGGCTTTAACACTCGCGGCGCATCGCTGGAATATTTGCATATAAGGATGCGCCTCTGCCACATAACGTTACATAACGTCTGCGACACCTCGTCAAACGGCTTAATAGCGCCGCGATATCGTTAAATTTTTCGCGTTACACACACACATCTCGCGGCACATATAGTCACGCAACTTTTCGATGCTTTTTACTGAAAATCGGCATCGATTTTCTGCAGTATTATAAGAATCCATGAATACACAAGCGTATTGGAGGTCTATTGGTAGGAGGTGGACATCAAGATTGCGTACATCATAATTCAATTAATTATCGCCATATTTTCCAGCGTTTTGATGTAATTTTACGTGTATACATATATAGATACACACACAGACATACACGTGTGTTATTATGCGGTAGAGGCGGATTACGTAATCGTCGCGCGATTTGACACGAAGACGCGAAAAGATCGAGAGGTCGAGGAAAAATTATTTGTCGAGGTGATTCGCGCCGGGGAAAATTTGAATTTTTATCGTCGCAATAAAATTCTAATATTCTAGACACGCAGCCGAAACTACGCAAAAACCGTAGGTTTTATACGCGACAAAGAGATTTCCGGTATACTCGTTCTTGGTATATAGTGCTTCGCAGCTGGTGATCTATGAGTTCTGGGGGGCTATCTCCGCGTTGTTGAATTTAAATTATATCATTAATCGTTCCTAAAAATACAGCGTTACGTAATTTGGTTCTGAATTTTTTTTAACGAATATCTTAAATTTTACAAAGAAGTATAACCCAAAATCTAATCTTATTACTGTTTAAAAAAACCGACATATCTAAAATCTCAAAGTACCGATCACCGCGCAATAACAACAGCCGTGGCCGAAAAATACCGATTTTTTGTTGCAAATAACAGGCAGTCGAGGTCGAAGTTCTGCTTCTATCTGGGATTTCGCGCAATATTTTTTCTCCCTCTTCCTGGCGTCGATTCGAGGAATTGCGCAAGGTTAAACTCGTCCTTCTTCTCGCGCATTTAACTTGCTCGAACAGTTCTTCTTCGTCGCTAAGATGTGCAGGGACATCGTTATATTGGGCAAGCATCAGTAAACTTGCTCATCCTCGCGGCGCGCGGCACGTCATTTTGTAAGCAAATAAAAACGAATGAAGTTTCAGGAGAGAGACCATCAAAGCGTGCAGTCGTCGTGCAGCGATGTTTTGACGTAGATATTAAAAGGCACTCAACTCTGGGGCTCTCCTCGAAATTCGTTTTGACGAAATTTCATATAATATATTTTCCAATCCGGAGATTTTCCATCAAAACTCGCGAGATCGTCCTTGCGGTGACGCGCGAAAGCAAATCGACTTATAATTGATGCGCTGACGATTCCACGCGACTTTTGTACGCATATTACTTAATTCTACGGCAATACACGGGGTACATATATATATAGGCCCGCTTGCACTCGAATTGCCTAACGATACTGTGCTGCACAGCTGATGACTGTGTGCTATCGCGTAACCGATTAATTAGCGATCCGAAATCATCGAGGTCGCCGTAAAATAAGAATTCCGAAATAAGCCTCGGATGAACAGCTCTCGAGAAGGAACATTTTTATGTAATAACATTTTTATAAAATTGATTCGAACAATCGGATAAGAATTAAGTTCCAGATTTTTATGCATCCGTTAATTACTTCGCCATTATTATTGGAGTGTGTAATTACCGCTGCTGCTTTGGATCGCGGCGCAAAAAAATTAAGTACCTATTCGATCGGTTGGAGAAAGCCCGAGAGAAGCTGAAGAATATCACAATGATGCCCCCGGCTTATTCGTTGATTGGGTCCACCTATACTTAATAATGTCTGCGCTCGAAAGTATCGCTTCCTAGTTTGAACAGTAGGCTACATTGATGGTATAGGTTGAACGTTGATGGTTGTGTGGACAAGGCCTGTTCAAAATCTTTTTTATTTTGGGAAGTAAAAAGTTATAATATTTTGTAATGCAATTGCGTCTTGTACATTTCATGTAAAAGATCTGAAATGCGATATTTCGTTAATTTTTTGTTCGATCACCTAATGGTAACATCTATATTTATACTTCCTAGATTTTGTTTATCTATACATGCGATCTTTTGTTTACCTCTATATTCGTTTAGCAGGTCAGAAACATTTTTTGTGACTAAAGCAAAGAACAAAGTTTCAATATAAATGTGGCAGTGGAAGATGTTTTTTCGTCCCTGATACTTGGATCACTTCTCAAAGCATTTAACCTTCGAGAATGATACAGCTGAGTGTATATTTTTGTCGCTGTTGATTAGGTCTGTAGCAGCTGTAGAGCATAATAAATGTGGTTTTTCTTCTAGGAATATATAACGGTCGACTTTTGAGAAACATTATATTTTTTATTTATAAAAATTAAGGTTACCGATGCGTAGAAGATCCTTTTTTAGAACTTTGAGAGCGATATGGCACAACGAAGATTAAACGCAGATTAAAATAAAAAAGATTCTTCTACGAAGTTTCAAAAGATTTCAAATCGCGCGTATAAACGTACGATTTCTTGCTTTCAACACATTGTAATTTTCTCGTCTCAATACCTTCCAACGGTATAAAACTATTTCAATCCCAACGCACCTTTATTTATATTTAAATTACAACGAGATAGCCATCTCCTATACAACCACCTTCACAATCAAACGCCAAGATAAATGGCTTTATTATTGATCATCGCGTTATCGTCGTCATATCGAACAACATCGCTATTGCACTGAAATCACAAACATCGGAAGCGCAATACGACTAATAAGATAAAATTGTGCTTTAATTATACCATGTTTGCTTATTCATAAAGACTATAACTGCATTACCAAAGGAACTCCGTACTGTGACAAGTCCATCATAGTCCATCAGCAAAGAATGAACGTGGAGAAAGAAGATCCGCCATGGTATAGTGATGTGCCATAGAAACAGACAGTTTTGGACTGGTCTAGACTTTCTCCCACCGCTTGAACTTGTCGGCATTCTAGTCTCTGGCTAGCAGCGATAGATGGCGCACAGGCACTTTCCTTTTACCTTTTATCACTATTTGCGCTTACAGTGCAGATATAGCGGTGTGCCAGCTATGTTAAAACTGTCTTGTTCAACCTCCTTACTTGGGGCCACTCATGCTATAACTGTCTACTGATTATATTCTAAAGCTTTACTTTGGTCTTTCAATTACATTTTTATCGGTAATTGTTCACGATCATACGATAATTGCGCGATCGATACCTGAATTTCTCGTTTCCGAGAAAAATGCCTTTATGTGAATTATCAGTAATCAGGTGGACGTATGCGATATGAGCGTCGGAAAAGTGAAGAAGCGCTTGAGGAAGAGAAGCTTGGCGCCTGAGCCGGTACTACGCAGCAACCGTCGTTGTCTCACTGGTTGCCATATGGACAGGGGCGAATACTATACTGTATATAGTAAATTAGGAAATTTATATATATTGGATAGATGATTTTGAAGTCGTGTTTTATTTGTTATCACATTTTTGCTACATGACAGACGTATAATGGTAGTCATTAACTTGTCTTTAATCATTATGCAATTACGCATTTTTTCACAAAACGGGTTTGAAAAAACCAATACCATGTTCGACAGTGCTGATGACTCGATATTGATGACGCGGATTATTACAATGAAATATGTGTAATTCCAGTCATTCCTCTGTCATAGTTAGTGAGATTTTGAAAGTTTACGTCGTCGACGCTAAATATTAAACAAATATGATTTGTAGATATTTGTTTAACGTCTCAGTACAAAAGTGCGAACAATTATTTCGCATCCCATATAACAAATCCATACGATGATCTAATCTAGATGATCCGTCATTTTGAATTATCGCTATTATTTTTCAAAACAGTAGCAGATTATAAATATTTTTCAGCTCCAAGTAATTGAATAATTTTAATTTATTCCGACACTGATATGCGCGTGAATCATGGATTAACTGGCGGAAGTCGAAAATTCAATTACGCTGCCATTAAAAAGAGAGGTCTCATTAAATTCCTCAACATACTTTACGATCTCCTAAACAATTCGGAACGCAACGCTTTTACAGCGTATGTTGCTCTCGATGCAGCTTCAACAAAAGCGCTTTTATTTTCATCACTTCCTGCTGTGACGAATAAATCAAAAAACATTATCTCTATTTTCCATTCAGACACAGCCTGCACTCTAATTCCATTCTCGAAGCAGCGCAATTTTCCTCATTCATCCAGCTCAGCTGCTGCTCCACTCTGCGCAATCTTCGAATTCAGGCGTAAATGATGAAAGGGCGCGAAAAGTTATTTACACGACGACTATAGCTCACACACTACGGCCTAACGAACATAATAACCGGCTGCCTACTTTCGACGATAATTCATGTCCGATGCGCCCGATTATGTATACCGAGAAAGCGCGCGATGATAAAATTATTATTTTTTTTTGTCGGCGTTGTCGTCCTAGCGCTGTGTGATGCAATAGTATAACGATGCGCGCGCGCGAGGACGATTAATTTTCGCGCTCGCGCTCGCGGATTATTATGCATTAATACGAGGAAGCGCTTGTATTAGTGTCAGCAGGCGAGTATAGGTGGAATGGATCGTCGGTGTGAAAGGCGATGCCTATTGACGATTTTCGTTGGATAAAATAGTTAACGATATATACTTGTTGCTTTTGCTAGTTTTTTACTACCGTGGAAATTTCTTAATTATTCGCCTTTAATGTTCTGATGATTTTTTTTTCTTAGAAAATCGTCTATGGCGACGAACAATTTTTTTATTTATTTGAAGTTTTTTAAAAAAGTGTGTATGATGAATCAATTTTTCTATTAGTTCGTACAGATACTTATACGGAAAGTTATTACGTTACGGCGAGTGTAAAGAGCGATTATAAATGACAAAATAAATTTATGGATGGAAAATCGTAGACTCAAAGTTTCAAAATCGTTTACACATTGTAACTAAATGCAACCGCTTATCGCACGCACGTAACATTTGTAAACAAATTTTATTGTAGAAAGTTGAATTTTTCGAATTCATATATAAAACGTCTCTATCTCTCTTTATATTTTTCAGCCAATCGAAAAGAAAATACTCCCAAATACATCGACATTCCAGAAACCTCCTTACACAAACATTCAGCAAACGGTGCAGTATATAATTCCCGATAAGTCAGGCCGATATATAATGGAATACCGAAAACGTGCGAAAATTTTGGATACCAGTACGCGATATATCTCGTCACGAGAATCTCGAACGTCAGTCAGCCAAGTTTACGCGGAATCCATCCATTCCTTTTTGCATCGGGGGGAGAAAAGCGGAGGCGAGTTCGGAGCGGCGAAGATCAGAGGCAGCGGAGACTGTTACATGGGCGGTCGGCAACTGCCATTTTTCATAGACCGCTGAATAATAGCCGAGCGTTGCGTTAACGAGGAAAACTCAAGGGGTTCGGCGTCGTTTCTTCTCCTCGTTCTCCGAGTCTATACTATAATGGCAATGGACGTGGGCAAGGACTCTCTTCGCGATTTTATTCTAATGACACGCGGAATGGATCGCGATTTTATCTCTCTATATATGTAAGCGTTTTATTTTCAGTATGTAATATCAAAATTTCGTCCTTTCTTTTTTATCGTCGACGAGCATCGAAAAGAGTGTTACTTAATCATTAATAGGCTCATTGTATACGATTTTAGCTCTAAACACACTTAGATCCCCCAAAGTTATGTAAGATTTTATTAGTGCCCGGACAATCAAAAGTGAATGTACGGCCATAAAGAGGCGCGAGCATCAGAAAGCCCATAATCCACGCGTAAAATCTGTGATAAGTAGTCGCGTGCACGGCATCTCATTGATATTAATACTCGTGTCACTTCGGCAGCCTTAATTAATATCTTCTCCTGATGCTAGCGCCACGTATAATCCAACATATTTACAATCTAGCATCTGCAATCAATTACCCTCTTAATGTCCCAAGCGGACAGACAAAGAGACGCAAAAAATCATCTCCGCACGCATCTGACTCGCGCGCGCGCGCGTTCACTCAATTATTTAACCCGGCGTATCGATATATATGCACATCGTTTACAGCAACACACATGTGCGATGCAGTATGTATAGATAGATACACATATATAGACGCGACAGGGGAACGAAGGCACGGCCTACTCGATTATTCCTATTCACGAGTGCGAGAGATAGTTTCGAATGGGCGCGCGGCATCGGTGTCTTGTAAACTGTCACGCGTGCAGAGCCTCTTTTTTTACGTTCTCGGGTACCTATATCGCTATGTGGAGTATATAGGTGCTTCTATAGAGGCTTATGCGAGCTCTTTCGTTCGGAGAGCCACCTTCACCCGCTTTAGAGAGAGCTGCCTCGTGAAAGATACAAAGTGTGGGATTACGATTAGACTTTGGCTGGGTTGACTTTTGCGTGTGGCACTTTTGTAGTATATATGCATTACAAAAATTGTCTTTTATATTGTTATAAATTTTGTAACATCAAACTTTCAATAAAAAAC
This sequence comes from Cecidostiba fungosa, assembly GCA_900474305.1. Lineage (NCBI taxonomy): Eukaryota > Metazoa > Arthropoda > Insecta > Hymenoptera > Pteromalidae > Cecidostiba > Cecidostiba fungosa. The sequence goes on from UCOJ01000414.1 coordinate 38,655, forward strand.
ATATCAATGCAATGACGGTTAGACATTTTGCAATTTTGAAAAAATGTCACCGGTTAATTGACGTGTGTCTTCAAAAAATTCCTGTATACGAGCATTCGCGAATCCAATCGTTAATATCTTAATTAGTTCAGCCATGACACGAAGAAAATTAAAACGTGAGAAACGCCGTTTCAAAACGTCAACAACAATATCCTTTCTCCAAAACCTGCCTATATATAGGTAGGCATATAGCAAATCGAACGTATAACCCGCCAAACCTGCAAACAACGCCCAGAGCTCCACTTCACGAACCATCAGCCAGAACAAAATCGAGGCAACAACAAGAACATGAGCCTCCCACTAATTGTCGCTTCTAGATCTGAAACATGAACGTATATATATATATATATAGAGAGAGAGAGAACTGTTGGAATTCGCGGGCGCGAGAAGAATTGCCTGCCCCGCTACCGATTGCCGCAACGATGCCGAACCCCTCGCTCCTGCACTACACAATGGGACGTGCAGTGCCTTGTTGCATTAAGGACGTTCTGATGTTCGCTCGGTATATACGTGTGCATGGTATCATTTTTATTTTTTCGTCCGTTTGTTGTTGTGCTCTCCAAGTGGGTCACGAGATTCCTTATACGACTCTTTACGTTTGTTTAGCTCGATAATTATAGGTAGATGTGCATATTCGAATTTATGATTTTTTAAAAACCGAAATACTGGCGTTAAACCAGGCAAAGAGGATAAACGCAGAGGGTGTATATGTTTACTCTGCATCGATATTTCGAGGATGCACGCGTCGTCGACTCTCTTTTGTGTCAAGGTTGCATCCTCCTCTCTCGAAGCGAGGGTCGGGAATTAACGAGCGTTTGTTTTTATTGTAAATTAACAAGCTTGTTATTGTCGCTCGGCACGTGTCCGACGGGAATATGGCATTTAATTGCAGCGAGTGTAGTAATAATCATCGAAGTTTCATTCAATTTTGGCGAATCATCCCGATTGGCGTTGCATAAAAATTGCGAAGCTCATTTGCTCGACGTGCAGCTGCGGCTGGATTTTAATGAAGTTCGTAGTCAAAGCCGATCGGCGTTTCAATTATTTCGAGCTTGAGGATGGAGAGAAGATGTGTTTGTTTAGAAGGATCGTGTATAATGGCAAGTGGAAATTCTTGAATCTCTAATTGAGTGAATCAGAGGATGGAAAAGAGATAATCGCCGAGAAGTAGGTGATGCATGTTTTTCAGAGCTTCGATATATTATGTATATTTGAATCAGGTTAATTAGCGAAAATTGGACTCTTTCAAAACTCCGAAATATCAAATCTGACTTTAAAAGCTATAATCCCCGCCGAGTGACTATATAGCCTACAACTCCGATTTTTGTAAAAATTGTTTTTTGCACAATGAAAGCCGTGAGCTCACTTACGATCCTCTCCCGATAAAGATGTAATTTGAACAAGCATAAATTTTGCTTTTCTCCATAAAAGTCAGCTTTTATTAACAGTCTCGCCTCCACCATAGCATTCGGAGTATATTCATAACTCAACACGCAGTCAATATGTTGTAACGACTACGTGATCATCTCTCTCTCTCTCTCTCTTTCTCTTTCTTCTCTGCACGTGTATTCCAATGTAAAACTTGCAATACGACAAACTTTAATTTTTCGAGAATATAAATACGAAATGTCATAGAGAATTGGGCAAGCCGCACACGGGTGTCAAAACTTTGCTTCGCAAGGCACTTAATTCAACGAAAATGATGATAGGGTGTTCGTAAATGTAATAATACGCGCGGGATATAATTCGAAAATACACTCGCAGCGCTTCTGGGCATCCTTACACGCATTACGCAAACGCATCAGCGACACACAAAGAGATACCCTTTTCTCTCTCTCATATATAATATATACCTACATGTGTAATCGAGGCATTAATAGCTAAACGACCTCCGACATATCTCGGCGTCGGGAGAATAAAGGAAACCGCTTAAATCAGAATCACGGATCCTTGCAAGGCCGCGCGGAAAAGTCGAATTATTATATCGGCGAGAATATCGATTGTCATTGCGCGCGAGCGCGCAAACACACATTCATCTGCATGTGATGCGCGCGATACATTGCGTAAGCGCGGAAAAAGATGCGCGCACAGAGCCTTCTCCGATGCGCATATATTGCGCAATTGTATATATCTATAGCCGCGCGATTTTAACGACGACTGAGGCGAATTCGCGCGAGGTGCGAATATATCGTCGTCGTTGTGGGTATTATACATATATAAGATAGTGTGATCGAGGAGCGACTCGGGTGGCTTGAGTAACTGGAGAATCGCGAGCCGACGGCTTTGAGGATCGTTAATTAATTAGGATTGATGAGGGATCGAGTTATGGTTTTGCGTGGAATGGATTGAGAGAGAGGTTTTGCGCATCAGATGGTGTTTTTTTTTGGATTTGCTCGATCGAGGATGTTACCTTGCAAGGTAACTGCCGTGGGCTATAGGTATATATGCGAAGATTTCTTATGTGTTTTAGATTGCACAAGAGTTTGTTAAGAAGTTAATTTGTTAAAAAATGAAGAACTCACCACACCTGTACTTCGAAGCTATGTATTTATTGCTGCGTCTATTGTCCCTCCAGGATAAACATTATAATTTCCAAGAGCAATTTTCCTATTCACAATAACAACGAATCGCGAGTCACAAAGACAAGCTCCAGTTCCCTACTGATTGCAGTGCATGGCGCACTATAGGTACTCCTGTCCCCTGTACACAATCGTCTCAAGAGCTGAGAAAAAGGCTAATAACCGATCGGCGACATATCCTCTTATATACACCAGCGTCATCCGAGCTACAAATCCTTCGCGATGCAACAATATAACGCGCCGAGAGAGAAGCTGAACGAAAAATTCATCCTAGAACGAGACAAGCGAGGAAAATACATATCTCTCAGTCTGATCCGTAGCGCGCATTACTTCGCTTACGAGCATATACTCACGAGCGCAAGAGTATCGAGAGAGAGAGAGAGAGAGAGAGCGACAACGCCTGCCACGGAGGTATGTGTAGTAGGTGCGCTTCGCTCGCTTTTTACCTTTGCACTATATGTGCACCGAATGTGATCGAGTGTGCAGAGGCGATTGTCATAATTCACCCGAACTCGACGCGCCTATGCTGCAGCAGCAGCTCTTATCGTGTATATGTAACAGAACGTGGGCTGCCCGAGCTTTTTGCTCCTCTTTTTAATGCTGAAATGCTCGCGAGTTTTAGGAGAGGATTGGCCAATATATTATCAATGCGGGCGGATTATTTATTCGACTGGCTGTTTTCGATGGGCCGCCGATCTCGAATCCCCTCGATTTTCCGCTCGCGAGAGAATGTTCAATAACAGGGTATACACGTGCTGCTCAAAGTCTGCGGAGTTTGAGGTTTGGCTCGAGATAAGGCAGCTCCCTTGTGGAATGCGCCGATGAGGGTTTGCAGTACAAAAGTTTTCTGTGATGTATATAAGTATATATAGGTGTACATACATATACGAAACAGAAAGCGAGTTGACGACGACGAGGACTCGGTTCGAAATTAAGTAATTTACATAACGAGCGGCCTATACTCCTTTGTACATATAGCAGCAGCCACGAAGTGCACATATCGGCGCTCTATAAGCTACGCCGCGGCGAGTGGCTCCTCCTGATCTTCTCTCCCCCGCTATAGAAGAAGCAATAGAAAAAGAGATAGAGAGAGAGAGAGAGAGAAGGAGCAGGAGAGAGACGAGAGATGCACCTCAGGGGGGAAGGAGGCAGGACCAGTAGAGTCGCTGCGCCGCCGGGTATATATAAGGCACCACACGGCTGCTGGGCTTCGATTGTGAGCAAAACATCTATAGACTTTGCGCCGTCGTCGGGCCTTCTTTTACTTTTCGTGTTTGAGTGCAGATAGACAGACAGAGTCTCGCGCAGCAGGATGAACGCAGCACTGGTAAGCGACACGTCGCTTTCTTCTTGTTTTTATCATTGCGAACTTCTTCTGTCGTTGCGTTTGAGTTTTAGTTTTCGTGTGATCTCAGTGCGCGGTTCTTCATTCGGGAGTGCTTTTCTCGTAAATTAATGGTGTTGAGAGTATAAGAGCTTGCAAGATTATATAGAGTGAAAAATGTTGTGGTCTCAAATATACTTTGTAAATTTGACATTTTTTTTTTCGTTTGAATAATTCGATTTTTATAATGCAGCGCTCTAGATCTTTAACTCGTGCGACTATGCCTTTTAATTACTTCTGACACTTATTTAGTAATTTTTTTTTAATATTCAATTTAATATTTAAAGTAATCAGGTTTGATTTTTTATTCTATAATTTTATAATTTTATGAGAAGACCAGTAAATTAAGCAAAAATCGTATATTGCTGAAAACGTACACGGTCTATAAAAGTACATTCCACCTGTAGCAAGGTATGTTAGGCTTCATGAAAAATGTAACTCGGATCAATTGAAAGATTAACTTCGGCTTGCAATGGATTCACATAGAATGGGAGATTTATTCCTTTTTAAGCTATGGGGAGGTTGAGAAATACTCTGTCAAAGTTCACGAATAGATAGTGTCTGTAAGAGCAGATTCATTACGTGCCTAGTAAAACACTATCTTAACACATTCGGTATGTATCTATTGACACATGAATACAGATAAAGCGCCTTATATCATCTCGTAAGATTTGACTATGGGTATTTCGCAATTTTCGTTCGATTAAAGGCAGTAGGGTTTTTTATTCCAACATTTCAATTCTGGCGTTCAAGCTTTAGAGCTTTGTTCGATGTAAATGAGATCTTTACAAAATCTCTCACCTTTGTCCTTTGAATGTCCTTTTCAATGCTATTCGAATACAATTTTTTCGATTTAGACTACTGTACGAAAACACTTTTACAAAAATTTAACTTTACTAAATCAAATACTAATTATATCTTTCATTATTTTTATTTTACAGTTATCCCTGATCCTCTTCGTGGCCTGCGCCGCAGCAGCGCCAGCGGACCCGCAGGTGATCCCCATCGTGAGCCAAACGCAGGAGGGACCCAATCCCGACGGCTCGTACAAGTGGGCCTACGAATCGGGCAACGGCATCAAGGCTAACGAGGAGGGCCAGGTTAAAAATGCTGGCTCGGAGAACGAAGCCATGCAGGCCCAAGGTGCGTTCAGCTACAAGGGCGACGACGGCGTCGATATCGCGCTGACCTACATCGCCGACGAGAACGGCTTCCAGCCCCAGGGCGCTCATCTGCCAACGCCACCACCCATCCCTGAGGCCATCCAAAGGGCGCTTGAGTGGAACGCCGCACATCCCGAGCAGGACGGCGAGAAGGCGTAAGCTCGATGTTCGATCTGCTAATTGCTGGATCGTCGTGGATGTCGAGAGACGCGATCTTCGCTGGATTGGATTGGTCGATCGCGCGCGAAAATTCGGTTACACGAGTGTCATTGACGCACTCGCTAGCCCGATCTCACAGTCATCTATATACTCTACCTGCTGCTTCTTCTTACTTTTTTTTATTTCTGTTGGACGTTGCGTTCGAAATTTTCCGGAGAGTGATTTTTTTTTTCAAGTGTCGTCGAGACCTGGTCTGGTACAGATTCAGTGAGATTGGAAAATGGGCCATGTGAAGTTGGATTACTATGTGCGTCGCGGGGAGACAGTGCGAAGAAGCGCGGATACGAATGTCGGATAGACTCTTGTATACGGTGGTTCATACCAGTGATTGAGATTCAATTATTCTGAATAAATACATATGTGAACATTTGCATGGTCGATTTTCTACAAATTATATACCTGATAAATCTATTCTACTCTTTAGATACACATCAACTCTTGAAACGTTTTTTTTTTTTACGAAGTGATTTCTAAACGTAGTGTTAGTATCTAACACTATAAAATGAGCACGTGACGGTACATAATACTCTCAGAAAATTCTTTAAGCAGCCATTATGGAAGCACTTAGCCTGCGTAATCACTCAAAAAAGTAAACAAAAAAAGCTAAAAGCAAAAGTTCTATTAGCTCGTTTATTTATTCATCCTCACTTTCTAATTATAACTTTCCGAAGAATTTTGTAAACTTTGTAACCGCACTGCATGGAAATTGACTAACACCCTTTTCACTTTTTTTCCTTCACACGCATTAAAAGCCAATAATAACACGGGATGGAAAAACGGAAATTAATTACTAATCTCACTCTAACTATGTACTTATAATCCCGCTTGTCTATTCACAACTTTGTACATACTACTTTATACATTATATTATTACCGAAACTATATAAAAACGTACTTATTATAATTAATATATATTGCAGATGTATATTACTCTATTTTTGTATCGTATATCTTACTCTACGCATATATGTATCACTGTGCATTACTCCATAAAAATATCGACGTACAATATAATATATAGTATACCTATACACGCACTCTATGAGTATATAATATAGAGCGTGGATATTGTTGCGAAGCATTCGCTCAATAAGAGCGCGAAAAGCAGAAAAAAAAATACAGGCGTATAACGAGCGGTAGCTTTATCTACACTTTCTTTTATACAGATATATAACCTATGACACAGCGCATGGTACTGTAATTGTATATTCATATGAAATAAAACAAGTTGCATCCCAAGTTGGTTGACGCCGCTGATTTATCGCCCGATTGCGACCCGATGACGACGACTCGTTTTGTGTGTCGCCGCCTGCGAGTTCTCCTCGTCTCTCGTTCTCCTTCGCCATTCAGCTACTTGAGCACGCGCAGCATTAGGTACACGATGAGTTATGCAAATCCTCGGAGATTTGTTCGTTTGACTTTCCATTTGCAGCGCTGTTCTCGCACCTATTGACGATGAACTTTTGACACTCTTGATTATCTAATTAATTTTCGTGAAGGATGTAATTTGATCGGTTTAGTAAGAGCCGATAAAATTGGTCATTAACGCCATAAAATTCTTTAATACCTTTTGATATTTTTATTGAAAAAATGAAGTTTTTAATGGTTTTTTCCAATTATATAATTAACATTCGATTTCAATGATATGTCTGTATCTCGCTAATCTTAACTTATAGGGTATAGAGTATCTCGAGATATATAAATAACAACAATGAAAGCAGTAAATTCATTTAGAAAAAAATTGTATTTTGTTCACAAGAAGAAAACACTAGGTATTTCGTTCGTCGATCCCCGTGTATCCACGCATATCATAATCATCATCATCATCATCATCATCAACATCATCATCAACATAATCGTTCAACAAATCTAAATAATTAAATTATCTCATCGATCTATAGCGTGCGAGTCGCCTCGTTTACTCTTAAAATCGCGCACGAGCGACGTTAAAGCTGACAATCGGAATGTCTAAGGAATAAAGGAGCAAAATTTATATAACTTAAATAATCAGCTCGTCGCCGCCGATCTCCTCGCGAGTAAACGAGGAAATCTACGTTTATTTTCATTAATCTTGCTACGCTCTCGGAACTCATGATTCGCGGCGCCGCGTAAAGACGATTCCTCGCAGATCTTTCGTGTAAAAAGTAATTGCGAGAATCCAGCGACGGTGTGCTCCGGTAGGGTTCCGAGCTTCGCAATGAGAGAGATAGAGAGAGTGAGAGAGAGAGGAAATAGGTCCTTCTGTAGCCGAGCTTTCATCTCGACTCAGGGTTGAGCTTTCGGCGGTTGGTACGTCTGCACCACCTGTAATCAATGCGATGAATAAATTTTCTGCGACGATAAGTACCGAATGGATTTATCTACGTTTAAAATTTAATTTATGGATTTCACCTTAATGACGTTGTTCATCTCGTGGAGCGGCTCCTTGAGAACATCGTCCTCATTACTATGCGACGGCTCGGTGCAGTACTCCTGGCCGCAGATCTCGCATGCCTCGAAATCCGGCTTTATTGAGTTTCGCAGTTTCTGCGGGAAGAGGAAAACAAAGCACTTTAAGACGGCGTTATACAATACAGACGATTTTTGAAGGTGTGGGCAGAGTGTCGTAATTGAGTGGCCGGTCGAGTCGAGGCGACTGATTGTAATGAGGAACGGGACTCGGTCGTTATGCGGCGACACGAGAGTCTTTTGTTGATGAATATTTTGGCGAAGAGGATGGCTAAAGTGCTGTTATGAGTTTAGTTGGTACAGTCGACAGGCAAAACTTTTCTCGTTTCTTTTGTCTTATTCGATAAACCACGTTGTAACAACAACGTACACGATAAATTAATTCACCATGTGGGATGTCTTATCCATCTCGGAATCATCTATTTGGCAAGACGATAATTAATTAAACGTTCGAGCGATAGCATTGAACGTCGAACAAATCACAAAAGCACTCATTGTTTGTTCTGTAATCTATCATTTGGATGAAACTCTTGGATCCTCTACAGTGAATCGAAAGGTTCTTCAATTAAGTGTGTCCTTCGTCCTATACGATAATTACACCTAACACGCATACTCACTTCGGTAAAAGTGGTCCCTTCCGCCTGTACGAAAACGTAGATGGCGAAGGCGGGAATGCAGACGAGTGAAAGCGAGGCAATGCCCCAGCCGATAGCCTCCGCCCACCAAGGGTACGTGTATTTGCCGTCCGATCTCGTGTAGTGTGGTGGCTCGTAATCGATGAGGCTGAACACCCACACCGCCTGCGAATAATCAAAGTCGTTAGCCTGGTCCTTTGTCTCCGTGATTTTGGAAACTACGGGGCGATCAGGATTTAAACGAGATGAACGACCGTACGTATGTATATTTTTTCAACATCCTCTGCATAGAATATAGAGATACGTCGGTCAATCAAACGACCGCCGTTGCATTCATTAATAACCGATCATTATGCGCATCGCGTGTGGTCAGTATTATATACAGTTTCGCATATATACATACAGGCGGACACAAACTAAAATGCGTACATGCATTGTGCGGCAGAAGAGATTGTAATTGCGTGTCCTGGATGCTGTTACGTCACGCACGTGCGCGTTTAACACGTCGCATGCGACGACGACACGCTTAATTAGCACCCGCCATTGTGCAACACAACGAGCATTCGAGACTACAGTCGCGCAATGCTTTTTATCGTAAATCAGAAACTAATTATAGGGCGGCCACCGATCTCTATTGCTCTACTCGTTATCTCGATTTTTTAGGGTGTAATTTGTCGTGTTGAAATATACACATTTTCACGCGTGTTTAGTAGTAGCATATACGCATTTATACTACGATTATGCTTTTTAAACTTTCACATCGTATATAATAACTCTTGATTTCGAGGGGAAGAAAAAAAAATAAAATAAATCGACGCTAAAAATGAATCTACTGCTTATACACGCAGCTACGAATCATCAAAGGAAAACTTGCTGAGAAATGATGCATAAGAAAACATTCTCACGCCTGATAAGTAGTATGAGTCTTGCATGGTAAGACGAAGCGCGTAAAAGATTCCGCTCATCGCGCGACATTTTATCGTCGCGTCGCGCGGCGGAATTACGCACCATTATCAGGAGAGGAGACGCTACAAGCCAGCAGAAGCGAAAATATATCGACGGCACGCGGCCAGTCATCTCCTTCACGTTGCTGCACAATCGACGCACGCCGTAGAACCACGAGATGGCGATGACTTCGAAGAACGCCAGGAACATTATGGATATCGAGGCGGCGTAGTGATCTATCAGCTGGAAGAAGTAGATGCCACCCTGGAAATTAAAGTAGAATATGAAATTAGCGAAAATATTTTTTTTTGTTACAACGAATTAATTTGAGAGTTTTGATTTACCTGTGTTATGTTCGGCAAGCCGAACAAGAAGGAAACTATACACACTAGTAGAACTAACATCTCGTGACACAGGAGGTGTTTCTTCACCCACTTAGGAAAGCCGTCCTGTATAGACGTGACCACCACCTCGACTATCGCGAACTGAAACATCAAACAGAGCCGAGATTACGAAATCGCACTGCCAGAAGCCTGTGTAGGACAAAAAAAAAAAAAAAGAAATTTCAAAATATTTGAGATAATAATAAAAGATACTCGAGCACGAACCTGGCTGTTAAGGGACAAGCAGACCAGCATAAAGAAGAAGAGCATTGCCCACATCTGTGGCCATGGCATTTTCGCCAAAGCCTGTGGATAAACCACGAATACCAGACCGGGTCCTTAAACGGAAGTTATACGTTATCTATAAAGCATCGGGAGAAGCAGATCTGTGGATAACATCGATAAAACTCGATGAGCATCGCTGTCGCCAAGACACACTCTCGTTAAATTCGCGTCCGACTTTATATATATACTCTCAATATACATATACATATATGTATGTGTACGTCTGTTAGTAAACGTCAATGATCTCGTGACTCACGTACATATGATTCCGGAACCGCATCATGCAAATACTTTGTCACCCTAATTATCCAATCGATCGTAATTACACCGGTTGCGCGCGTGATAGTACATACACAACAAGCCTGTGAGCGTGTCATGATACTTATATATATACACAAACTATTGCTGAATAAGCAAACGTACCATCGCTGAGGACTTCCGGTACAGTCATGTTCTGCTCGACGGCGATGTTACCGATGGTGGCGAAGGCGAATATTCCGACGAGCAGACAGCTGCATGCGTTGATGAGCGACACCGCCACCGTGTCCACGAGGATGTTGTTGTGGAACTTGTTGTAACTCGCGAAGCAGATCATCGATCCGAAGGCTATGCCCACGGAATTGAAGATCTGCGCGGCGGCATTAACCCAGACCTGCAAAGATTGAGTCTTTTTTAGACGATAGGTGTATATGTATAGACATGCCGATACGGACGATTAGTTTCGTTGCGTAACGCGAGATCAACCTCCGGCTCTCGTGCGTCATATTCATATTTCGATACTTTGGCAAATTTGCACGCGTTTGATTTCGACTAATGCTGCAGGTATTGAATTGCAAAAATTCGCTCGACATGCAACGCTATTTCCTTCGTTTTATTTTTCTATCGAGACTACAATCACCGGTCTCCCACTGCGCTGCACTCGTGCGAATCAAAAGGACGAGAACTGCAGAGGGAGAGAGAGAGAGAGATGGAGAAAAACAACAGTATGTATAGAGCCAACGCCAACAAATTGCACGTTTTCGACTGCCAGTTAGATCGATTAAATCGGAAAGCGAATAATTAGCCGCGCAATTTGTACAGTTTCAGTAGTGCTGGTATATATATATACATCCTACATAGTGCATATCATATACGTCGCGAAATGACAGGCTGTATTTCGCAGCACGACCTCCATTCGGGCGCAGTTTGAGATCAGGAATATCGTGCGGAGTTTAACGAGATAATGGGCCGTCGCAAATCAGCGACATCGTGCTTTCCGCGTGTGATGAGCTGCTGCACGTTCATAATATAATGTATACGCAGTGTACGTGTAACATGTATTTCATCGAACAACGAGAGATTGAGATGAGATTTATAGACGATGATATTTACCTTGGCGTCTTTGAGCAGTTGCCAGTCCGGCCGAAAGAAGAACTGGAGGCCCTTGTCAGCACCTTCGAGGGTGAGGGACCGGGTGAGAAAGATGAATATTAATAGGAATGGGAGTGTTGCCGTGAGGTACCTGACGCGCGCCGACGACTTTATCGACTTCCATATGGAGAAGTACACGATCACCCAAGCGCTTATCAGGCAAGCTGCAAGCTCCCACCTCAACATCCCGGGCTCCTCGATCCCCGAGCTTATCTGCAGCACTTTGTTGCTAATGGACCACCCCGAGACGACAGAAGCAACCACGAGAACAGAACAGATAGAGGCCTTTTATAAATCTTTAATTTTTCAGTGCTCTGTGTGCGGATTGAAATAATAATTGGTTTAAGAGAGATGAGGATGATCGAAAGCGCGTGTGTGTGTGTACGTGTGAAAGAAACAGAGAAGGTGAAGATTAGCTTTGATCTTTACTCGAAAAACTCAGCCGACGGTATTTTCGGATGCTTCGGCCGAGTATTGTTGTTGTTGGTCATGACGTCGGCCGACCAGCAGTCTGGCGAGTTCCACTTGTTCCGGCACCTCGACCATGGCTGTATCGGCTTGCAGCCCGTGAAGAAGTAGTAGATCGCGTAGGCGATTATGACGTTGTGGTAGGTTGACATCAGGAACGATATGACGACCGACGACAGGCCCGCTCCTAAGCAGGTGAACATGACGATTAATTGCTATTTAATTGGCCTGCACCGCCGCGGCAACTCTCGCTTTGAACTTGCTTCGGTCTAATTCACTCGATAACAAGCAACTTTGCGTAAGTGCGTTTAATTAATATTCTAACGGACTTGTAAAATTGAACAGTCGCCGTACCTTTGAACAGAGGACATATCTGTCCGAGGGCGCCGATGGGTCCACGACGTGTGAACTGCCCGATGCTCAGCTCCATGTAGAGCAAGGGCACGCCGCAAACGATGAGTATTAAAAAGTAAGGTATCAGGAATACGCCTGTAAGGAGAAGAAGAAAAAAACAATAAGCCATCACTGCAGCAACCTCCAGCTCATTGTCATGCGCGCAAAAACAAAGGTGACGAAAGTTGACGAGCCGCACAAAGACCCTACATACATATGCGCGATGCCTGATAAGGTCTCAAATATTTGGCTTCACGTCAGACACGCTCATCTCTCATGGTATATAAACCGCCGCGAGCGATAAGAGCTGTGTTTACTCTCGTCATCTGGCGCTATGGTCTCGGCTGTCATCACTCAGCGCGCCGACTCTTAATATACGAATTTATTGCGATCATCCAGACTTTCCTGCTGACGCCTTTGTTTATTGCGCGCCGGCCTTAGTTTATGATAAATTGTCTCGTGGTATACATAATACGCGTCAGGTGTACGAGTGATCAGCTGCTACCGATATATTATTAGGCGCTTTTGTTTACAATACACTTGTTTACCGCGCTCTACGCAGTTTTGCTTTGATATATCTCATCATATACGTTGCTGCAATGGCAAAAAACTATTATACGAGTCCAGCATCAATGAAATTTATCTATCTGTGTCAAAGAGATTCCCAGGCCACTCTATCAGACCCATATCTCGCGAAACGACGAGATGTCGCGGACTTTCGTAGCCGTGGGCTATATCATAGCGGAATCGCGCGAAATCTGACTTTCAAATTCGAAAAACCGGTATACACCCAACCAAACCGATCAAACCCAAAAACTCAGCCTCCTCAATATAATAACAAGTCCGCCACGCATACAGGCAGCGAGAGTAAGGCCAATCGGTGATAAGCAGAAGGACCGCCCCGACGGTTATAATTATCGGCAAGCGCAGCAAGGGCAGTCATAGTTAGCTGTGGTTCTCCTACTACTCCGCCATTAAAATCTCGTTACGCACACGCGAAATATCCAGGCGGCTACTCGAGTTACCCCCGCCGCTGCACTTGGAACTTGATGCATGACCCTGGCAGCTATATACACGGCCTTCCGCGGATAAACGGTGCGCTGCAGAGCTAATCCGGATTCCGGCTCTCGAGGATGAAAAATCGGCGCCGATTAACCGACGCTTTGGGTTTCCGCGCGTAGTGTTGGGTGTCGGGGGATATAGTCGAGATTTCATATAATACGTTACGTGTGTTAGCTACGGGCAGATTAATTAAACGTGTATGTATTATACGCGCGCAAGGATATACGTTTCGTTTCGTTTTTTTATTCTTCTTTGTCTCTGTGTAAAAGGCAGGATGTCGAGGATTTTAGATACCGATTTTTCGGGGTTGCGAAATTCGTATATATAATTTTGATTAATTTTGGGATGTTGTGTCTTTATAATGACGAGATCGATTTTTTTCATGCTCAATTAGGAGACAAGTGTGCGTGATTCGCGGTTGTTTACTCAATTGAATTTCCACGCGCTGTTTTACTAGACCGCGAGCGGTAATTCGATCGAGCCTATACTGCGGTCAATTCTGAAAGAATGCCTCCCGGTTTAGTGTAACAACAGGAAGATGATTCTACGTTTTCCATTTTTTTTTTTTTTTCAATGACTATATACCAGGATGCTCGTGTAATAATTCGATCTCGTTTCAGAACCTTTTCTTACACAATCATCAAACGTATTAAAAAATTTACCTACTACGTTTCCTTACAAAAATCCGATTCCCAATAATCAATTCGTTTTACAGCACATAAACAAATCCAGTTATGACAGTAGCATCTTCCACCGCTATATAACGCTTCTCCAAAGCCGATTTACGCACGCAAAAGATCCGAGCCATTATATAGAGGTTGTGCAATAATGGCGCGCGGGTAACTTGTCTGATCGAATTACTGTCTCGGCCGCGCTGCTGCAGTATATAGCTTGGAGCGAAGCTCGAGTAGGGAACTGTATCGTTGTATAATCCCGCGCCGGAAATTTGAATTTATCAATTATTCCTCCTGTCCAGACGAGTAATGAAATCTGCCGCGCCGTCGTTATATACACATCCATGCAGTCCCGGCTCTATACTTTAGAGTCTCCTAGAGCAATTGTTCTCGCGAACGAGAGAGCGCGATAATACGCGCGCGCTCTAACGTCGTTCCGGATGGTGTGTAAACAAAGCCGGCGATTTGTGATTGCGAGCACTTGCGCGCGCCGGCTTTAAACTTTGTTTGACGGCTAATCGTTCATTTTGACGATTATGTTTTTTTGTTCTTACATGAGAGAGCTATAAATCGGATTAAAATACGACTTAAATATTTGGCCTACGAGCAACAATAAAAATGTCAGGTGTTATTGAAAATGAACCAGATCGCGCTGGAAAACACGCTGCGCAAGTGCAAAAGCCATTAGACCCGCAGTCGTCACCTGTCCCCAGTCGGGGGCAAAATTAAACGATCCTTCGCGCGAGACACATTAAACTGGCGTCCTTGACTCGATGGCATCCTCGAATTTGCGTAATGTCAGCGTTGTCCTCTTTCACGATGATAAGGGCGAATTCTCGAGAGATTATTTTCGAAATCTATATACGCAGCGCCTATAAAGCACGGACGTCACGCGAGTTTATACTTATTACGGCAATATTTTGATATTTTTGGATTAAACAATGAGAAGTAAACTCGTTATTTTCATTATCGGCAGATAGCGAGAGATCTGCGATTAAAAACAGGGAAAAATGTCATATCCACGTTAATCAACTGATGCCATTTGAATAATCAAAGTAAATTATATTTGCAAAGTTAACGTATATCTTTTTGCCCGCACTGACGTAAGCGGAGCCTCCGCCAAAGTCATCCAACAGAATAGTTCGGCTTTGACGCAGGTCTTTATCTTCTTTTTACGATTTTGCATTGCAACGATCCGTATAATATGTCGGAATACTTTCACGCCTGAATATTTGCTTCGATTCCCACAACTATTATAACGAGAGTCATAATATAAAACCTGATGCAACACGATCGAAACTTCCCGCGGCGTCACCTTCGCTCAAATTGAATGACAATAATAATAATAATAAAAACAGAAATGCAGCCTCTCACCTCCTCCGCTCTTGTAACACAGATAAGGAAACCTCCAAACGTTGCCGAGTCCAACCGAGTATCCGATGCAGGCGAGGACGAACTGTACCTTGTTCTCCCAGTGTGGTCGCCTTGGCTGTCGATACTCGCCCGGGTCCTCGGCGTCGCCGTCGTCGAAGCTCGTGCACGTCGACATGTCGTCCTCCACCGGACTGCTCCCGGAAAAACAATTATTATTGACATATTTTTTCTTTCAATTCACGAGCTTCTATGCGGAAGATTCGGGACGCAGTTGGCGGATATGGATGAATTTTTTATGAGCCAACTATAATTGCCGGTTATCGATATAGACATTGTATGATTTATAGGCCGAGCAGCTCGTATATGAATTATCAATTAACTAGGATAATTCTAGGTTACTACTACTACTGCTCCCATATGAAATTGATAATACTCTCAGTGTCGTCGGATGTGCGGGCATAACAAAACGAATCGACACGAGAGAGCTGATGCGCATTTGAAAGGCCGCTTCAATAATGGACAAAGCGCGGCGACCTACAAAGCCACCTCGAAAATTCGCGGCTATATAGATGAGACGTCTCAGACACGACGAGAAACGACTCCATCCGCTGCGTACGATTCGCGTGTCGCGCAATTGCGCGAACCGTGTCGGCTTCTATAAGACACTCGTCGTCGTCGAAATATATAGTAGCAGTGTATTATTATACTTACGTCGCGACGCTGGACCGCTGGATCCGCGGAGCGCGAATGAGGAAGCGCGTGCCAAGGACTTTGGATTTCATCTTGTATAAGAGAAAGAAAGAGACAGAGTTGGAGAGGGATTAGTCCGGGAATTCCACGGTTGACTATTTGGCGGATCGATTCGCAGAAGTCTGCGATTCGAAGGATATCTTTTGTGTTATTGGTATAGGAGAACACTTGATTTTTTGACAAGGCTGAACGGCGGTTGTCAGTAGAGGATATATGGCTGAGGCATTTTTTTTTGTCACTCTTGAGCCGGATTTTTAGTGTCTTTATTTTATTCCGTTGAAAGTTGTTTCTTACGTAACGTTGTGACTTCGAGTTTAAAGCATATTCTCATGCAGATGGTTGAGAAAACTAATAATAGTATTCAAAATTTTGGAATACAATATCTTTCGACTCATGTTTACGAAACGACAAACAAGATGCTTAGAAAAACACTAGTTCCCCGCACGGCACCGTATGACCGAGTGCAGCTACTCTTCAGGACACTCAGAGCTTTAATAAGATTTTTCTACTACCCGCGACGACACCAAAATGCTAATGCACGCCCACCAGCAGCGAAAAATAAATACCCCCATATAAATTGCCACGGACAACACTAGAGGGAAATACTCGAAGAAGACGTCACACGGCACACGAAATTCTTGGTTGAACCGGCGCCCGCTCGTGTATGATTGCACTTAGCGCGCGATGAAAAAAAAGACGTGATTTACTCGATGATGCAGTCGAGACAACGGTCTAAACAATAACACGCGCGTCGAGCGCGATTTGCTCGAGAAATTACCGTTAATAATCACGGACAGTCGAAATGTGTGTAGCGAGATGAATTTCGAAATTTTTGTAAATATTTTTCAACCGAAGTGCTTTTGCAGATCTGGTAAATAAATTCGTTGCGTATAGATTAAAGTAGCTGTGTGATACCACGGAATTAGAAACTAAACATTCGCTGGTGTTTATAAAACAAGATGGTAATATAAATAAATGTGTGGAATAACATTATGGTGATGAACCGGAAACAGAATAAACTGAATTCACGACAAAACTACACAAATATTGGCTTTGAAAACAGAAAAAGCGCTTGTATCAATACAATTATATCATTGTTCCCCACTAAAACTTTCCATAAAAACAGGAGACGCATTGCGAGCGCGATACAAAAAAGCAGGTGTTGAAAAAGAATCCAAAGTCATGACAGGTGGATCATGGCTTTATGTTAGGCCGCGATTTACAAGACGAATGTCCGTGACGATTGTCGTTGCTATATACAGAGACATAGAGAGAGTCTAACAGCTGTTGCTCGGAATTTTCGTTTATACAAGAGCTCGTGTGGCGCCAAAAGACAAAGGATGTCGAAATCCGCTCAACTGCTTTTCAAAATGAGCGCGTGCGCCAAAATTGAGACGCCTAATTTTATACAGACTTTGTGCAATTCTTTTATTTTTAACGATACTTGCTTTTGAGGACACACCTATTGCGCTTTTCTTTGTTTTCGCGTATTTTACAGTCGGCTTATATTCTTTCATTTTCAAAGCAACAAGTAGAGATCTAATTCGATCCAGCGTTTGCGTAGATTTCAATCAAAACATTGGTTGCCAGCCAGATGGATATTTATACGCGGAAGAAGACAATATTTACTCGATAACGGATATAATTCGCTCTAAAGTCGCGCGAAATTATTCATGCGTTTTCGGCAATGCTATTATGCCCGCCGCGATTTTTATGAGCGCTTTCAACGTCCAAGACCAACAGTGGGATCAAGAAATTTTCCATTCATCTATTTTCGACACTTCCAAGTACTTTTTAACGTTGGTAGACTAAATAAAACGATAGTCCAACTTTCTAAAATCAATACCACTACAATATATAACCTTGTCACACGATGGGATGAAAAATTCGTAACTTCAACCTTCGCCAATAATTTCTCTATGCAAATATCACTTCAGCAATTTATCACAGAACTCGATCTACGGATCCGATCAATCACCGCCCGCACGTGATGGGCGTTCGTTTCGCCCATTCCCACGAGCGAATTTACATCTGCGATCGATTCGATCCAAACCACGTACCGATAAAAAAAAAGAGAAGATCGTGTCTTCAAGGTCACGCGGAAGCGACAAAGTTCCTTCACCTTCTTTACGCCTCAGTATAGCGTCTCCGGGGCAAAAAATAGATGAGGTGAACAACGTGGCTTTATACGCATCGCTGCCGGACACTGACCCGAGATGTGTACCACTCGCTCGTCACTTCGAGTCCAATGGAATCACGTAAGATCTAGAGCACACACGCGTCAACGATATATACTCTCGTAGAGCCGAGTGTATGTTAGGTGTGTATCTACAGTATAGTGAGCGAGAGGAGAGAAAAAAGCATAGTGGAAATTGCGAGATAGTGTGATGAGTGTATGGAGAAGCACGTGGCGCTTGATTCCTGTTTGTTCGAGAGTCAACAGCCTAGATGGGCATTCCGAGGGGAGACAATTTTCAAAGATTATTCTTTTTTCTTTCAACTAATTAACAAAGTTTACGCAATCCGTCACGTAAGACGCTATATTTTGGCTGAAAAACTGTAAGAGGATACAAGAGCTCTGTCGTTTGTATTTTTAAAACGCGCTTCACGTCACATAAACTATCGAAGTATAGCGCCGTTGTGAGAATCGAAATTTGCGTACAATTTGGCGTAGCGTAGTTACGAAACGAGTCGCCGGAGCATATCTTTATTTGGCATTTTCGTCATTTTCGAAACAAGGCGCGTAAGTAGTAACGATTCTCTTCGCGATAAAAAGCCACGAAAGCTCGCGCAACATCTTGACACTGTCATTAAGCGCAGAGTCTATAATCAGGTGTGAAAACAAGGAGGAAGAAGCGGGCAAAAAAATCACACATATATCCTCCGGACTTAGGTAACGCTGTTTAGTCAAGAGAAACTTACGTGGGCGGATGGACCATGTTGAGGAGCTCAGATGGCGAGGTTGGTACCCTCCTGATGGTGAGCTTTCTACCATCGGATGAGCCCATCCCGATGGATGCAAGAGAACGTATCGACACGGAGTCCGGCGGGTAAGCTCGTGCCGCCATGCTCGTGCTGCCGTTTTCCGGGAACAAGATCGAACCCCAGCTGTTGCACGCGTTCGCCGGGTACAGCTGCTGAGCCTGCTGCTGGTGCTGCTTCAAAAAGAATCCAGTGAGTTGATTATAGTTTTCGAATGATTTGTATTATACTTTGCTATCCTCTCGCAAGGAAGTGAATCATTTTATGAGACGCGCTTGAGCGCGAGATATGCTGGGTAATAAAGGATAGTTTACGTTTTCTACTTATCGCAGCTTTTGGTGTAATAAGAGTTATTTTCAAAATTCACATCACCAGTGCTGTATTTGTGATACTCGAGCGTTAGAAATAGAATTGACAAATACTTTTCATTCAGTAAAACGAAGAAACTGGTGTGCGAGCTTGCGAACACCACTGCGGCTTTTCCGATCTGACTCGCGGAAGTTTATAAGAAATTATCGTCCTTATCGGCTTTTCGAATTTATGCACAGAAAGTCCTGCCGTCGTTATTCAAAACCGTAACAACAGATGCGCGTGCGTCATCGCGACTGTCCGTCAAATGAAAAAAACAAAAAACAAAACTGATAGACACAGCAAGCTAGAGGCGCCAAATTCAAATGACCACGCGACCGATTTCGCGGTGCTTGTCAAACTATTTTATATAGTCTTCAGTCGAAGTATTTTCTAGTAACGACTTTTATCTAATTAAAAATACACCGATAAGAAACGGCAGAGATAGTAAACGATTAAGAGATCGTATAAAGCACAGTTTGAGCGGTTAGAGACACTAATATATAATTCAAAGCAAATAACTATCGCGCACTAAACGATCGCTCTCTCTCTCTCTCTCCTCACCGCTCTAAAATTCACGCAGCACACGGTGCTCAGAATACAGCAACATGACCGACGTCCATCCTATCGCACTATCAGGCTGCAACAGCGGCCGCAGGCACACACATATCCCAAGCTAGCTCTATAACGCACGAGACGAGCGACACTACAGGCAGCTGCGCGTCGCGTACACTAACCAACCAACCAACCAACCAACCGGCCGCAGTCAGTCGTCACTCTATACTCTACGAGTAGTAGTGTTCTATCGTGATGCGAGCGTCGTCATCGCATTTACCGGGTAGCAGTAGTGCTGCTGGTGCTGCTGCTGCTGCTGCATTAGCTGGAGGGACTGCTGATGCTCGTCACTGGCCGAGCTGGATTTGAGCGAGCGCATGCTGGGATGTCGACTGCAGTGCCTCGAGACTGGCTCGGCTGGGGTGGTTCCACGTCGGTGAGTCGTGTACCAGTCGAGAGGACGGAGTTCACGGTGATGGCCGTTCGTCGCCGTAGGAGGTCGACGCAGTGGAGATTTCTCGTGGAAGCTGTCCGCGCTGTCGTGGAGGCTACTGCAGGTCGAGCGTTTGTTCACTATGGGACTGTTGCGACGACTGCTGCCTCGACTCGACAGATGATGGGTCGTCCTCGTCGTCGGAGAGGTCGAGGCTGAGTCTGCTGAGAGGAGACGACCCCGTTCCTCGTACGTCGAGTCCGAGTCGTTGTCCGCGTGGCTGCTCGCTACGCTGCGGGCACTGTTTTCGTGCAACCGAAATTCTCAGGTGAATTGTACACTCGTGTATATTACGTATATAATGACACGCCGATCGATAATAATTTTTTTCATAACAAGATTTTATCTTACTTTTCTACCGATCTAGATCTTAATGGAAAAGAGTCGAATTTTGACTTGCATTTATCCTTGACTCTCATCGCACTTTGAGAAGTTGTCGTGCAATAAAAACACGATTCTTTACTTTGAGCAATATATCTATTAGATATCAGCGGTAAAAATGCACTTTCAATGTTTCCAAGTCTTTAATCGAACGCGAGCGACGATACGAAAAGACACTGACACGATTACCTTGACTCGACTCTATCGAGATTAGTGCTTCTAAAATATCTATATATGAAACGATACCGCGATAAATGCACTATCTCTCTCACTTGAAGTTTCAAAAACACTACAATACAACAATACACTCTTCAGCTCATACCTGTTAGGACAGTCGTTGTCCAGATCATCGGAGCTGTCTTCCTCCATCATGGTGCTCATCTTCCTCAAGTGACAGTTTGGCTTGACCACAGGCGTAGAAGCGGCTATTCTCGCAGGTGGCACCGCACTTTTTTCGTTATGCACATTCTGTACGATCACAGCGTTCTGTAAATTCTGAGTAGCAGTAGTAGACTGCGGGTTAGGTTTGGCAAGCACACCATTGACGGCTAGGCTCTTGGGCTTGACGTGGACCATCGTGGGCGGTGGCGACGGCGACGATGGCGGTGAGGGTGAGGGTGATGAAGAGCTGCTGCGACTGCTCGGAGGCGTTGGCGACGTCGCGACGACGACAGGAGGATCGACGACGACGACGTCGGGACTCATCGTTACCGGCGGCTCTTCCTTATCGCTCGGCGCGCAAATCGGCTCCATCTTCGCATGACGCGTCGTCGTGACCTGGGCTTGCGGGAAACAGAGAGAAGGTCTTTTGTGAATATAACGATACATTATTACACGTCGTTTACATGGACAATATTTATTCTGTACTGCTGTACACGCGGAGATAAAACTTGCAATACACACATACTTGTGGAAATTCAAGAGCTTAAGGATGCACGCTTTGTATATATATGTGGGTTAAGTAGGGTATGAGCCGAGAGATCGGTAAGACAAGTGCAAACAGTATACAGACGATTCTCGAATGAACGTTTCCTTCAATTCCTTGATTAGTGAGACGTGATGGTTAAAAAAAGGAGAAACTTCGATTAATTATTATAATACCTCGACAACTGAGTAAAGCTCGATTGAAGCGTAGTGAAAGATCGGCGTTGCTTCGCCGTCGGTGAATTGCATAATGGATGGAGATCTGTTTGTCTTAATCGACGCGCGCGGCTGCAGTGTTTACAAAAAGACACAAGTGCGCCAAGTGCCGATAATCGCGAAGCTCTGCAAACACGAGCCGACGATGCTCAAGTGAGAATCGGGAAGGAAGCGTGCGAGATGCTGATGCTTCTACGATGAATCATTGGTCGCATCGATATACTCTATCGATTTAATCGAGCAATTAGGCGTTATATGGTCGCCGTCGGATTGATCGGTGCGCAGACAGTGAGGAGGATTACGTGTGCTATATCTTTTGACGATATTACTTGTTATTATTGTGTGTCTATGAAAAAGCTAATTTCTATGATGACTCTCGAGTGTACAACTTCTTCCAGAGAGCAAATGGATTTTTAATGTATTTCGGGTAATTTTAGAACACGCGCGATTAGATCTTTGCTGCTGACGCGACATTGTCGTGTGCTAGAAAATAGAATCTATATGAAAAATATAATATAACCAACGGATTGTCTATACGATTTAGAAACAACGTTCTCACCTAATCAAGCGCAATCAACGCCGGTTGCTAAACACCCGCGAATCTGCATAAAAGCCCGCGTTAACATGATTCTGCGTCGCATTACAGGCTCCTTAAGTAATTAACGACAACCTGCACTTATCGACGTCACACTTATGCTAGCCGCGAACGAGACACTTAATAAAACACCTTTTCTCGCGGTAATGATCTCGCGAAAATGCAAAATACCTCAACACTATCCAAATCCACGATCTCTTCCGATGCATCGATTATGATCATCACTATATTCAGCAGTGAATTCAAGGACGCGTTCATATGCACCACTATTACACTTTCATCGTGAGAATCGGCGTCACTGGGTTATCACGCGCGCGAAGGAACGACTACGAAAAAAAAAAGCCAAGTTGCTCGATAAAGGCCAAAGGCATGAGGCTGTTGCAGTTGCGCTGGAACTTATCAGAGGACTGGATCGTTATCGGTGTGCAAGCCGATCGTGTGTGGGTGCGTGTATGTGTATGTGCGAGTGTGAGATTCCGTAAAGATTATGTTTTTCTCCGCAATCAGCAAGGTTCTTGACGATGATGGCCTGTTACGACACACTTTGGTAACGCTGCGCGCGGTCTTGTTATTGTTAAAATAAGAGTAAAGAGATTATCTTTTGTGGCCTTATATCTTGTTCGGAAGTGATATATGAGCGGTTGAAAACATATTCTTTTTTTTTCACGGAAATAAGGACGTGTTTTATTTAATCGTCTTTTTTATAATAATAGAAAAACGACAGCTACGATAAGTATAATAAAAAATCGCGAAATTATACTTGTAATGGCATATAAACTCGGATCCTCTTAAAAGCTTAGAAAATCAAAATCACGCGATTTATGATTACAAGGAATCTGAAAAAAAAAACAATTATCTTATCTATATTTGCCGACTTATTAAATAACAATCAACAATCAACAGTTTAAATTCGCCTAATGACTCTCTTACGTAAAGCGCTCAAATTGTTGAATAAATTATAACTCGTAAAATTCAAATTCCACCTGCTCGACGCGTGCACTATATCCCGTTTTATAACTTGCGACTTTAAAATTCGAGACACGAATATAATCTCTCTCCGTCGTTCGATACGCATCAGCGACGGAGGTAGGTCGGTTTTTAAGGGCAGTGAACGTGACCAATTTTTAGACGCTAATCGGCCGCTTTGATATAGCTACTTCTGCCTCGTTAGAAAATAAAGACGCGATAATGTGCGCTAATTTTTTTTTCATTATCGCTCAAATTCGAGTGTAAACGAGGGTTCTAAGTGCGTGTCGCACAGGTGAAGCAGTTCATATTTAAAAGAGCATATATCAGTTATTTTCTTCGGTAAAAAAGTCTGAATAGTTAACCTTATATCATCTCTTGTTGATTATTTTTACAGACACTATAATATCCAGTAGACATGATAATATTACAGTTATAATACTAATAATTACGATTTTATAATCAGCTTCTTTTTCTTAAGGAAACGCAGCTCCGCTCGACCATATACAATAACAAAAAGAAAGCCGCATCAGTAGCGTCTGTTTACGTTTTTTTTTCTTTTTTGTTCACTCGTCGCGCAACGTTTTTTTCGCTTCTCGATCGCTCGTAAAACAAATCGAAACGTAACGACGAAAGCCGCGTAAAAACAGACTGGAGTAAGTATACTTGTCGCGCTATACGCAAGAGTGGCAATACGCGCGGCGAATGATAATGCTGCACTCGTGTCCGCGATAGGCCGCACAGTATACACCGTCCCCTAACCACTTTGAATTATGGTGTCGTTGACAATTGCCTACTGCACATGTAGTTATAGCCTCGAGCCGAGAAAGCCTTTTACCAGTAGTTTTTCGTATATACCGGTGAGTAATGGCTTTGTTAGCGCGACTGATTGGACGATGACGTTAATTTTGTAAAAGTCTTTTTTTTCTTTATCTCGACTTTCACGAAAGAAAAAAATTTGTCATCTCTGCCGTGTTCTAATTAAATAGTACAAAGTGAATTATCGCGAGGTAGATAAAATAATAAGAAATTTCCCCAGACGCTATATAACGCTATATGCGGCGTCGGAAAAGTGTCACTTAAAGTCGTCTGCATTCCTGAGCATCCTCTTAGCTCAATTTCCGTATAATTTAGATCGGCCGGAGCTGCTCGTCTTCGGATTAGTGTGTAAGTATTAAATGAAACCGAAATTGAAAATGATACGTTTCATTAGAGAGATCCACGTAGAGATGAATCATCCCGACACACACGTTTCGTGCGTTCTAATATCAACGCTTTGTTTTGTCATGATATTATAGTCGTGCGCTACTTTCGTCGCTTGAATATTAGGAATTATTTATCAGCCACTGGACAAAATTATATATGAAAAATTATCGCTGTATAGATGAAGAGTTGCGATAAGCTCTCGCTCTCAAAAATTACCTTATCTCAAAGCAATTGAAGATGCTCGTAAATTAATAAGACTCAAGTCTAATCCCAACCACTCACTATACACAACACGGAGATATCGATAAAGCCCCAAAATATACGAAGCTCTTCTTCGCTCTCGCGATAATATGCAAATCTTCGGGCCTGCCGTCCAACAAACAATATTTATCTCACAGCCGCCGGCCGGCGCTATTTTGAGAATCCATCAGAGTGTCGGACACCGGTTCGCGCCAGAAAATCCTTTCGACATCCAATTTTTCGCCAGAGTCGACGTAAAGCCGAAATCGCATCGACCTGCATATTGTTAGAAGGCTAGACCTCGCTCCCATCTACATAATATGCGGCTTCGCTTATACATCACTACTATATACTCTCGTGTGTATATAATATTCTTCCGGCCGCGCAGCTTCACGCCCACGCTTAATTCCATCAGTCCGAGTCGTTGGACTCGATCAGTCGCCGCTTTGATCGCGAGCGCGTTATTGTCGCCTGCTATTATATATTAGGCTGTGTTTACCGGCTGCGATGATGATTCACACGAGAGAATATAAGAGAGGCTGCGGGATCCTTATTATTTTTTTTTTTCTCAAGTCAAGGTGGATGTGCAGTTATTTCGGAGGCGGGTGTGCAGTTAGGGATTTTTATTAATGAAAGAAGGAGGAGAGGGAGGAGGTGCCTGCCACACTCGCGATTCGAGTATTAATAGATGGGTATATTTAAGCCGGGCTGATGGGCAACAAAGTGAAGCAGATAATGCGGAGGCTTGGCATTAAATAGGTTTTCTCAAAAGTCGTAACACGCTGTTGCTGCTGTGGCTTTTATATTGTTAACGCTTTTCTCTATAGCTCGGCGATTTATTTAAACGCAGTGACGTGTATCGGAAAGATTATCGCGGTACACAATATACATTGTTTTGCGCGACTCCGCGTAAAACTATCAATTATATCCCGCGCAACATCCCTCGCTCCTCGTAATCAATCTCGACGTCAGACACACAGCGAGCTTCGAGCAAAAAGAAAAAAAAAACTTGTGTACAAATCTTTCGACACGCTTTTTATATGCATCTGTTATTATTATCGCGCGTGCGCGCCCCTACTATCGGCGCATTCTAAGCAGAAACGCTAAAAAACCCATTACGCGTCGCGAGGCGATACAAAAGAAACATCACAAGCGAGCATTTTTTCTTATCTTGCGGAACATCCCGTCTGCGCTACCATCAAGTACAAAAAGTATAGTCCGTATAACTCGATCATAACCGGTGTAAATAAGGCATCAGGTATCTCTTATGGGTATTATAGAGGCGTCTCGACTTACGTGACGGTCATGTGCATCTCCAGCAACATGAATGAAGATTACGCGCTCATTAGAATCACGCTCAGCTCTCACGTCTATGTGCGCATGAATCACCCACACGTGTGAATACTACTACAGGTATATGTATAAATTAATGTATAGACACACGATTAATATCCATGATGTTCGGTGTGTTGCGCGAGCCGAGGCAACGCGAAAATAATAACGTCGTTTCTCAAAAAGTATATACAACACGTGAATCAGCTTGTATATAAGAGCAGCTTTTTGACAATTTCCGTGTACATCCACGTTGCGTATAATATATAATCGTCACACTGAGTCAGTTTTATTTTCGCAACGCGGCCTGGAAGTGACACGACGAGCCGCACACACACACACACGCTTACCTGAGCTTGGAGAGCATTAAAATATGCCGAGTCGGGATGAAAAACGGATTTTTTCGTTAAAATCATCAGAGAGAGAGGATGAATAATCAGTGTGTGTGTGTGACGGTATATATATCGGCACTTCTCGGAATGCCTTTGACTCACTTTTACACGCGACGTTTGCATAGCGGTAATCCGAAAATTGCAGGCTACGGTCCGCGTAGCGCGTGCACAACAGCTGATGCATCGGTGTGTGCACAGTCTCTGCTCCTCTTTCTTTCTTTCTTTCTTTCTTGGATGCCTGAATATTTACCAACAAACTTATCTTACAATACGAGAGAGGGAGCAGAGAGGATTTCTGCGCATATGATAGAAGAAGACCGGAGAGGAAAAAGAGACGATCAGCTGTTCTGGCGGCAGCGAAAATTTCGACCCAGATTCTATATACAGAAGCACTCAGAGCACAGCACGCACACACGCAAATAGAAGCAAAAGCCTACATACCGACGTACTAGAAAATTATACGCGCGTCCGTCATGACACACGTGGATGGCCTGTATGAGAGTATATAGCAACTGCCGACGACGCTCTTTTCTCTATCTCTCTCTCTCCTGATGCGGCACTTGTCCACTATACTGATGCTGTATGCTTTATATATATATATATATATATGTATGTATCACGTACACGCACACAACCACATACACACAAACACACACAGACGCACTTTGGCGCTGGTCACACGTGTTTCCTCGTCATCGTGTCTACTGCTCGCGGAGTAGCGTCGTCGTCTTCAGCGAAAAATCGCACTGTACAGTCGACACCTTTTGCCACGCGGCGACGACGATATCCTCCTCCTTCTGCTTCTTCTTCTGTTGCTGCTGCTGCAGTGTTATATTAGAGCGCGGAAATCGAGATCCGATCCGCGCACGAGAGAGTCGAGGCGAGCCGACGACTAGCTTCGTTATTCTACATGCACGGCAGCTTGCCTCGCCGGCGCGCTGCTCTCCTTTTCTCTCTCTCTCGTTCTCGTTCTTTCTTTCTCTCGCAAGCGCGGAGGAGGCGAAGAACGCCGCGCGCGACGCGCCTCGGGATCGCCTCGAATCGGAGCTGCCGCCGCCGCCAAACTCGCTCGTTCTTTGTCGCCCGTATCTTTCTCTCTCTCTCTCTCTCTCTCTCTCTTTCTATACCTCGTATTTATCTCTGTGTGTGACTATACACACATATACACACAGGCGCGAAAAAAAGCGCACGTTCATATTTCGTGTGTATAGATAATCGTCCCTCTCGCTCTCGTATCACTGCGCCAGTCGCGCGCGCGCTGTGTATATATTTCTCTCTCTAACATTCTCGAGTCTGCATATATATATACACACACGAGAAACGCGCGCGATTATGCGCGCATGCATCCGTGCGTGCATAAGAAACGGCGATAAAGCCAAGCGGCCTTGTGGGCGCGTGTTCGCGTGACTTTTTATATATAAGCGTGTAGGTATATAACTCGCTGCACGCTCTCCGCTGTATAGGCTCTTTTCGCGCTAGGTATATCACAGAAATTTCGGCCAACGAGGCCACGCACGTATCTTTCAAAAAGCCCGCGCTTTTTGCACCGCTCTGATGCCGCCAGGAATTAGTATTACTATTTTTACTCGTTTTATGCGGGTATAGAGCACCACTATATAACGACATAGCAGCCGCAGCAGTAATCATCGCTCTCCGTCCTTATTTCACGCGCACTCGAGTACTTCAAGTCCGCCGGTATATATACGTGTGCGATCAGCGCTACATGCAAAAGAGCGGCAGCTCTCTGCAGGCATCAGTAGTAACGGCCGAGGACGGTTAGGCGACGCGAGCGCCGCACGCCCAAACCCACGTATACATCACTTATATATATATATATACACACGCATGAGTTCGTGCTTCTATTTCTTTTCATTTTTTTTCTGCTTACCGCGACGTCGTTTCCTCTTTATCTCACGTGCGACGCCGGGGATATACGCATCGTCGGTCTTCTTCTTCTTCTTCTTCTTCTCTGGTGGTTATAACGTGTGTGTGCATATATCTATAGCACACTTACGGGGATAATAATAAAGAGCTCTCTTCAGAGAATCCCGTCTATTTTCGAAACCCACGACGGCTTTCTCTCTTTCTCGGGCTGTCGTCAAAGTGTCTGCTTTTTTCTGTGTCGAGTGTGCAGTATATATGTGCTGCTTTGTGTATATTATAATACGATCGCACTGCGAGTTTTGCGTTTATATTGGACGCGTAAGTACCTATATACACGAGCGCCTGCAGTGAGACTCTTAAATAAACCGAGACGGCTGACGCCGCTTTTGATTGCATTACCCGCCTGAGAGTTTTAGACGATTCAGCGCATTAACCGCGGGGGAGTTTACTAATTTCTATTCTCACTTTGTTCTCTGCGTAAAGCGTATACGTTTGCATCTTTCTTCTGGTAAGATAAACAATTTGGCTGCATTTCTCGGGCGATGTGTCTCGTAGACTGAATTTTTTCGCGTGTGCTTCAGAGTGGGTTGGATTGCAATGTTGCAAATAACTTGATTGTTTTCGTGTCATATTGTGCTAGTACTGTACTATACGAATTGGTCAATATGTATAATTAGATATTCTCTGGAAATTTTTCATTTTCCTGCTCTGCTTCTCAGAACTGGACAATTTTACGCGCGTTTACTATTAAATTCCATCCAGAAGCACGAAATTATAACAATATGATTATACACGCTTTTGAAAATTGAACTTTTGGTCAATCTTGATTCTCGACTGAATAATGTTCTAAATTTAATCAGGCCAATAAAAAGTATACGTTAGATTTATTAATTCTTATGGCAAATAATGAGACAGGATTGTCGTAAAATTTGTAAATAAATGCCAATGTTGCAATGAACGTAAATCGACGACGAAAGCAATATATTATTTTCATTGCACGTTTGCATAAATTACCTTCGCATCTAGTCTCGACGTAATCACTTTAAGGTAGGATTCTGGGGTTTTTAATTTTTTTATCCTTCACCTCTATGGATCTAAGGTTTTAACATTATATTCTAAATATAAAAAAACTATTGTGTGCAAATTATACTTTTTAGACTGCTTAGACTGATATGATACATTTATAGCATAATTTATATGAAAATAAAAAACAATTATTAATAAAGTTTGCAAAAAATTACAAAATACTTATATTTTAGTTTAAAACTGTAGGATAGAATAAAAATGTTATAATAATAATTTTTTTTCGATTTCTTTGATTATAAATCATCATAATGCTAACTTGTTTAGCTAATTTACGACATCGAGTCAAAATTTTCTTACCAATTTATATACATACATCGCATATTAAACGTTAATGGGAGTACGACCTTATATAGATAGCGCATATAATCTTTTTTTTATCATTACTTCACCGCATCAATGT
The DNA here is from genome assembly GCA_900474305.1 of Cecidostiba fungosa. Classification (NCBI taxonomy): domain Eukaryota; kingdom Metazoa; phylum Arthropoda; class Insecta; order Hymenoptera; family Pteromalidae; genus Cecidostiba; species Cecidostiba fungosa. The sequence goes on from UCOJ01000414.1 coordinate 68,866, forward strand.
AGAAAAACATTATACGAACGTCGTGTCGACAGACTAAATACGGAAGATAATTTTAGTAACAATAAGTAGTATATCGATAGATTGGAGTCTATAAATAGCGCTCGGACGTATTTCTCCTTTTTAAACGATTAAATATCTCAAACGTTAATCACGCGTTGCAAAATGACGGAAAAATCCACTTCTAGAAAGTTAAGTATATAAACTCAGAGCCGCGAGTCAATGAAGTAACTCATTCATATATAAATCAACTCACGACAGATGTTTTATTATGATATGTATTATTATATACAAAATACAATGTATTCAAATAAATATATTCCTTCGGCCAACTGTGGCATATTACTCTTCCACTAAGCCACACAGCGTTATAAGATCAAGCGTTAATTTGCATATGCTAAAATGCTTTGCAATTTGGCTAGATTATCTATTCCTCCCAATCAAAGACACTTTTCTTGTTTCAATCGACAATCATCTCAAATGGATTCTTAATACTTTTTTAATCAATACTAACTTAGTATAGTCCTTCTGCACGTAAGAACGTAAATAAACGTTCACGCCAAATAAGACTCACGTTTATTCCATACATTGTAAAAGAAAAAAAAAGTACGGTCAGTGAATAAAACACAGTGTACGACAAGTTAGAATTAAAATGGTCGACCATTCCTAGCACATAGAATTAATTTCAACTCGCACATGGAATTAATTTCAAGAGTACACCAAACATTTACATATCTCGCGCGTATAGTCAGTGCGATCACGCGATCAATCGAGTTCCGAGTCCCCGTACCCTTCCTTCCGCCTGCCATGACCTCATGCCTCTCACTCTGTCGCCTTTACTCTCCAATGTGTGCCCGTCCATCTCTTTCTCTCTCTCGCTCGCTGTATACTCCAACCTCTAGATTGATATTAACACTCGGCTTCAACGACCTTTCACTGCTGCACACAGAGACACACGTATATACAGCCGAGAGAGCAGTAGCGACGGCAAAAAAGTTTCGAGGTGCGCGTTACTGCTGCTGCTGCTGACACGTGAACGCATATAGGTGCGTGATTTATCGCTTCACCGAGACGATATTGCGCTGAACGCTGTCTCGTCTCTCTCTCTTACTCTTAGTGGGGACGCCTTTTTTTCAGTGTAGTAAAAACGCGTGTAGCGCTAACTAGTTGAACGGTGAAGAAATTGCCATAAAAGCTGGGCCGTGGGTAATAATCTACGTGGGCAGATAAAACCCCGAGAGTATCTATAGAATTATCGGAGCAAAGTTGCATTTGAACAAGTTTTCCATTAGATATAAAGTACTATAGCTCAGTCAAGCGAATATGTCTGTAGTTTAACAAGTTCTCTGAAGCTTTTAATAAAATTAATATTTTTAATCATCATTATAAATAGTTCATTGTTTCCTCAACGCTTCGGAAATAATAACTTCCACCGCTTCACGTAAACAATATTTTCTCAAGTCATTCCCATTATCGTCACGTTGTTTCACATCGCGAAGCAAATTTTGGATCCCAGCCTTTTTGCAATCACACATTTTGCAAGTTCGAAATCTTTCAAGAGCGTCGATTTTTATGAGTCTGCGCGAAAATGTCGTCGAATACGTGAAAGCGTTCCAAACCCTGATTTCACGGAAGTGATCGTGCCGAGAGAGAGAGACCTCTCTCAAAAATATACACAAACTGGAACGAAGCGGTTCTTTTTTTTCATTCAGCTTTGCGGATACAGTTTTGTAAAAATTCGCCATTTATTTACACGGTGACAGCAATACACATTAGTTTTGCCGAAGAAATGCGAGGAATTACAACTCTGGCATGTGGCGCATGCGGCTGCGGTCAAAATTATTTTTAACAGATGCGTATAGCCGACGAGGAGTTAAGAATAGCGGTGTGAAAGGAGTTTCAATATCGTAATAGTTTTCTTTTTGCTTTTCTCTTTGTCTTTCCACTGTACCAACAATGCGCAACAATGTTTTCCCCGAAGAGTACTCCACGCATACAGTAGAATCTGTTTTATCGACTCGTGGTAACGATCTATACTGTCTTATCGAGCGAGAGCGTCGATCGATCCGAACCGGCCACCTAGCGGGATTTAGAGGAGGCTTATTGATGCTTCAGTTATCGAGAAATGGTACACGATGTTTCCTTCTAAAAAAGAAGATTTCTGTAGTAAATGATAAATACTTTATTGACATACAACTTTTTCGATTAATTGACGAAAAAATAATTACATAATGATCTATATATTCTACACATATTATTATGTTCATCTACATCTATGTGTATTATTCTGAGTATTCGTTTTTCAACATAGAATAAATCTCAATATGTACGAATGCATCTTGTTTGAAAAATGATAGGCTTTGTATTAATAAGTTAATCAGTCATTTTTTGCACCTTTTTGCGTCATTCCGAGTCAAAAGATACTTATAGCCACTTAACATTATTTAAAAATGACAAAAATTAGAGCTGTGATTTTGTGAATTAAAGCTACAATTCGAAATAAATTACCGATTTCTTTTAAATGAAAGAAGAGTGATGATTCACCTAAAAAAAGTAAGGCAACTACGGAATATTTATGCCCGCCTCTTCGTTGAAATTTGCCATCGTGCTTACTATAAATCAAGCGGTGCAGTGCACCTAAAGCCATTAGTCCCGTTTATAATTTACGTCTTGTCGTGGCAGCGCGACGTTATGACAATGTTGATGTGTGGTGGCGAGACAGTGAACCCGTTCACTCCTAGCAAACAGGGCGCTGTCTCGCCAGGCGCCAGGTCGAATCGGAATTTTTGCAGCAGGCTCGCCAAGAAGAGAAACAGACTGATCCTCGCCAAGTTTTCACCGAGGCACTTCCTACGTCCTGAAAAATGAAGAAGCGATGTAACAATTTGCATAGAAATCAAACCGACAGTGTCATGTGAAATTTGTTCTAATTATGTATTTATTTTTTTTTTAGAAACACATTAGTCATACAATTACAAGCATACCTACTGATTTTCATTTGAGAATCGGCTTAAAAATATTGTTCTACTATCTTTTGTTTTCTCGATCGTATCTAGACGTTTTTCAAACTCTAGAAGTGATCGAGATAAATGTACTCGTTCTTATTCACATGTCCTATAAATCATTTTCACACCATGCGATAAGACGCTCTCATCTTTTACGAAAGATCTAAAAATTTTCTTTGCTTGAAATGTCGCATACTCAGATTAGATATGAAAAATATTTTTACCCGATCCGAAGGGCATGAGCCAGGGATCCTCTACGTATTTTCCATGAGTGTCGATGAAACGCTCGGGCCGAAAAGCCTCGGAGTCAACCCAGTGATCTGGATCCATGTGAACGCTGCGCAGATTGCCAATTACCGACCAATTTTTCTCGACGTCGTAACCCAATAGCGAACAATCGACAACCGCACGATGAGCTATTGTTGTCGGTGCGACGTTCGCTAACCTCAAAACTTCGGCGATTGTTGCGTTCAAGTGCGGCAGTCTGGAAAAGTAAAAGAAGGCTTTTTCAGGATACACAATTGTAAAATTGAGAAACTGCAGTTTTTCTTAGGACTAGCAGACGGACTTCCTTAGAATTCAATTTGACTTAAAATAAAATTCAAATGAGGCCACTCGAATATCGTTTAGACGGTATTTAGACAATTGATTTTTTTTAGAAAAGATTAAAAAATGATACCGAGTGGGCTCCAAACTAAGGCTTACGAATTTTTGTAAACTAATTTTGGAACTCCAATGCTTCCGATGATGTGATCCAATTCATCTTGAATTTTCGTCTGGGTATCTGGATATTTTGCTAAATACGATATTGCAAATCCAATCGTGTTCGAAGTTGTCTCAATTCCAGCAGAAAATATGTCTTTCAGAAGAACAACTAATTGGAGCTCTGTAAATATTAATGCAATACTTAAGTTTGACTTGAATCGCATTGCATTTTGAAAACAATATTATGTATATTCACGTAATCTACCGTCAAATGAAGATTCATTGTTATTGCGAGATGTGATTTCATCAAGATACTTGTCGATCAAATCATTTGACTCTCCTTGCTTTTTATTTTGTTTATGCCTAGCAACTTCATCCTATAATAATTAAATTATCCTTATATTAGATGAATGTATTCTGCTTTGTTGTTACGTAAGTCACTATAAGTAATCAATCATCATTATCCAATAGATGTACCAAAAAATAATTAGACATCGCCGATACTCTTTGCTCTTGGTCGGTGAATCCCGAGTACTTCGGCATGATGAAACGTAAGAAGGGAATATGCTGCCACAGTGAACCTGTTGCGCTTCCATTGCGAAATGAATCTTTGAGAATTCGCAAGATTTCTAACATTTCGGATTCTTTCTCTGTCGGATCGCACCTGCAAGCACGAGTTTACACGTTGACATTTGGAAATAAATAAAACTTGCGAAATAAATGATTAACAAACATTTATCAGCTCAGTTTAATGTACGGTTCATAGTGTTAAATGTAAAAAATTATTTTAACTGCTATTTCAAGGTGGTTCACCTTCTACCAGCAATTAAAGTCCACAAACTGCTGATGACTGCAATAGCGGTCACCTCACTGAAATCATTAACATCGATCGCGGTGTCGAGCATTTTATCCCTCACTATGTTGCACAACATACTTGAATCTTCCAGCACTAAATCCTCCATGCTTTGCTTACCAAATCCAAAGTCTTTGAGAACCTTGAGTAAAAATCTGCAAAATAAACAAAATTGACAACATCAAGCCTGTAAAAAGAACAGTCGCATTTCTTACTTTTTCTGTTCAACCCAATCTGGTCCATCGTTAAGTACAATGCCCCGCTTCTTGCCAAAGCTTCGGTGTCTGATTTCGAAGGTGTCGGGTCTGGCATCAAAGTCACGTCTGCCCAGGAAATGGAGTACCGCATCGCGACCGGATACGATGAGCAATGGGTTAGCCAGGCCTAAACGAACCTGAACTACGGGACCGTAACGCGCTGCCAGTTCACGCCATACACCCCAGTGGAAACGCGTCTTACGGATCAAACGACTTACTTGCAACAGATTACCGATCAAGGGCAGACCTCGTGGTCCTGAAACATTTTGGAGGTCCACTGATTAATGTATACGTATGAAATCATGTAATTATTAATATTGTACGTTGTGTAAAGAGTCGATATCATTCAGTAAATCAGTATTTTCTCTCGAAACTTGATGAAAATCATAATCAAGAAAGTGAGTCGTAGTCGAGGCCTAGCTGAGACAGCAAATTGTATCTGCGTAGAAAGTGCTTAAGATTATACCGACATTTCTTAAAAAAGAAAATTCATTTTAACGGTTTGCTTTTAATAACGTTCGCGTAAATTTAGTTTGATCCATTTACGGCCTCGAGGAATTTAGATTCCAAATCACGTAAAAGAAATTCGACAAAAAGTGACTTGTTTATGATATTCGCAACAGGTTTTTCCCATCATCTCTTTCGACTTGCTGTAATTACGTAATTAGCTTGATTATAATTTAAAGTGACTCATATTGAAATTGCTTAGCATAAAAAATATTGAGTTAAGAGCAACTGTGCTAGTGTTATTAAGAAATGAAAAACGTATGTGCTAGTAGTACACGTAGAAATCGTTTGTAAACTTCAAGTCTATTATTTTAATAAGTAATAATGTAAACAATATATTATAAGATAAGTAATTTAAAACAATTTCCATGATATAAAACGACATGTTGAACGACTTGTGCATTTTATGAAATTATACCTAACCAATACAATAAAATGTGCATCATCTTACCTGGTGGATAATTCTTCAACCTGTTTCTCCTCCAATCCAGTATTAGCTTCACCACGAAAAGTACCACACACCCCACAAACAGTAGGAGCATTGTGAAACTGCTCCAAAAAAAAACAAAAAAAACAAAAAAAAAAAAAACAAACACAAAACTCTCGAAACAATAGCGCAAGAGACACACGGAAACAAACCGATTCCCAAGCCGAACTACGCGACCAGCATCGGCATAAATCGCCGCTTCAACTACACAACATCGGCTACGTGGAAGAGCCTATCGTCGCGCTTTCCAAATCCCGCGCGTCGCGCAACGATAAATCACGCGTGCAGGAGTGGACTCTTCGTCGCGAGCCGACTGAAAAATCGCCGGCTCCGCGAGTCTCCGAAAAGCTGCAAGTGCAGCGGACCTCCCTGGCTTCACTTTCACTAAACATTGGCCAAGAGAAGCCTATGCGCCGCCGCCGAAGGTCACTGCATTTTAGCCGGAAAGAATGGCGAGCAACCGACGCACCGGTTTCCAATTGCCCCCCTCGTAAGTAAGCGTGTATTTACCTTCACTTTTCGCGGTTGCCACTGCCGTCGCTGTTGCTGCTGCTGCTGCTGCAGCAGTGCGTGCCGAGCACAAGGTGTAACAGGTTGTTGTCGGGGGGAGGCGCGATTACGTTAAACGGTAGTTTTCAGGGGGGACGATTACAAGAGTTAGTTGGTCTCATGGTTGTTTTTATACGTATGGTGGTTGGGTAAGAGAAGCCAAAGGCGATTGTTAGGGAATCGGTTATGTGAATAACAGGTTATAGCGATTCATAAGAATATAAGAGGTCAGTTTTGGTAAAACGAAGCCGTAATATTATTGTAATGAGTAGATTTTAAAAACAAATGACAATAAAATTTTGCGATGCATGATGGGGTCTACTAACTCCTATAATCTCGTTGTAGGACTGATTTTAGTGATTTTCTGTAATTTTACTATTGACCAAATAATTGAAAAAAAAATGAAAACTAATATTTAGGATGCTTTATATCTAAAGAAAGTTTTCACCATAAAAGCAGCTTTCAGCGAACTACTCTTTTGTAGTATGTAGTTATTCCCAATTAAGTAATCAATATATAGCAAAGCAGGTTTTAAGATTCTGGAGTATGAGAAATAACCAATCGTCATCTAGAATTCGTCAATTATCTTTTTGTTACCATTCTTGAAATCATTTGTTTTCATTTCGATTATACTATCTCATATAATAGTACTTTCCAATACAGAGTAATTGCTAGTATATTTTCTGGTAAACTAATTCAGACATTGATCATTAATTTATCTGCAATAATAGAAAAAGTTTACTAGTATATTACTGTAATATTTTAAAAACAATTTTCACCACATATTTTAACTTCACTTACTTCTGTATGCACATACGCAATACTGTAGGTTATTTTCGTATGAGATTATTTAATGAGTATCAGTGCTATAACCATGAGGATAAAAATGCGTATAGTCTGGATTCGATAACTATCCTGGTTCCGTAAACTTGTTACCTTATACTTAAAGAATTATGAAACGATTGCACAATTATTTTTTATAACTGTTCTCATCCATTTTTTTTATTTGATAATTTATCTTTTCTCAATATAAATAACTTGAATGAAATATTTCTATAACACGATTCAGTCGCTACAAAATTACTAAATAAATGTCTTTTAATATTGAAAAAAACTTCCTCTATCGATGCCGGATGTTGATCGCCATCTAATACAAACTGGTCTTTTAAGGAATCTGATAACACGCCTTCAATAGGCGTTCGATATAGCCGTGATAAATTGTTCCTTTCTTTTTGCATTGGATCTATATCGCCCCAGTAAGATTTACGTACTATTTTCTAACATTTTTAATTTTCACTCTTTCGCCTAAATCGAAACAAAAAAATCATTACATGAACACTTTTATTTGTCGTCCAAGCTGAGTTTGCTAATTTAGAAGAAAAGTTTCATTTTTATCGTTTCTGTGACAAGCACATCAGGAAAAAAAGAAAACGGCACATCTTCGAATGACACTTACCTGTTTCTCAGTTTTTGCTGCAGTAAAATAAAAAGTAGAAAAAAATATTTTCGCATCAATCATAGAACGAAACCAGAATCATCTTCGCCTGCAGCAACAGCACTAAGCAAATTAAAATCCAGGAAAAGAACACGACTATATAGATATCTATCAACGAGCGTCAATATGACGTGTTCTCAATAATCAAGCATTGAAACCACTTTCCACATATGCAGCTATAACTCATCATCGCAGAGACCATCCTTTTTTTCAAGTCCCCATATACATTGCATCAGTTCCAAGAACTCGCACCGCAGCGAACGTTTAAATTAATAATCACTCATAACAGCTACATTCCTGCACCAAAAAAAGAAATCTCAGCAGCTCTCCTTCGCGAAGAACAAAAAGCCTCGGAGGGGTAATTTATGCCAGACGCGTAGCTAATAAACATTTTACATTGTGTCTTCGCGGCGAGGAGAAAATCCCGCGATCGACGAGCGCGCGCGCGCGAGCACCAGCTGGTCGAGCGATAAAAAGGCCGTTCGTTCGTCGTTCCTATTGGAAATCCAGGCGCGAACGCACGGAAATTCGCAATATCACGCTCGCAAGCGCTTTCTATATACGCGACGACTGTATAAGAGCACATACACACACACGGCTTTCAACTTATATCTTTTCGTATTCCGCGCGTGAACGGAGGCCCGAAATCCTCGATTTACGCGCGAAATTTACGGTGTCGAGGAAAGGAACTGTCACTTGCTCGGGATGGGGGAGATGGATATGCGGTCGAAAGTTTCTATACTGGTGGTTTGCGGTGCGGCTGAGAGAGTCTGATGGCTATGAAATTTGATACGAGCGTGCGCAGTTCGTTAGCGCGAGTTCGAGAGCTAATTAATCGGATGATGGGCTTGATTATTTTCAAATTAGCGAGGCGCTCCAGATTCCGGACTTGTTGGAAAGTGCGTAAACACGTTTTATTCGATTTTACGCGGAATAAATATTAAATTGTATATTTGGGGAGAGTGCAAGGACTTTTCATTTCCTTTTTGGTAGAAATTATACTCGCATAACACTTCTGGCTATTCCCGGAGCGCATATTAGAAAACTGCTATTGGAAAGGCTATTATATTCAAATGATGGATTCTGCGCAGCTTGTATATGCTAAAATGGCAGCAGAATTTTTGTAAACAATGATTACATATAACTGAATATTATTATATTTTCAAAAAAGGCATGTGCTAAAATGTCAGTACACAGAGACGATTTCTCCTTTCTATGCGAGTAAAAACTTATCGTTTTCATTAATTATGCTTGTATATATATATTTCATAAAAATGAGTCAAAAACAATGAGAGCGGCGAGTTGCTCCAAAAACCGACTATTAGTATCTTCACCGCGCGCGCTCTGAACAACTAATTTCTATTTTTGTCAGTGTTTAGCAAGCTTCCGCTAAAATCGTAAAACAAAACGAGGCTGCAGCCGAGATCTTCAGCATCTTCCTCTTAAGCTCTTTTTGTCAATTTCAATATTCTTTAATTTTACCGTCCTTTCAAAGTCGCTCATTACCATGACGACAATGCGCTCCTCCTCATCGACCATACCGCTTGAACCGAAGAGAAAATATTTGCGCGCGAATTCAAGCAAAGCGCTCGCAAAACTTTCGAGCACCTGATGTAGACAGCCGTACGTGTCCGCGCATTTATCTCGCGGCGAACGCGCGCGCAATGCGTCTCTTTTCTTTTACTCTTTTTTTTTAAATACTCTTTCTCCTCGCAGGGAAAAGTCAAAGTAACGATCTAGTATTCGACGCGCGCATCGCGCGAGTTTCTCGCGCGCGTTTGAGTATGCGCCGCCGCTGCCGACGTTTGCAAATGTGTAGAATTCGGATTGACTCAGCTGCGCAAGTAGTCGAGTCGTGATGCGATTTCGCGGATTCCCGAGTGTGAATAAATCAATTCGAGCCGAATGGTGGACTAGTATTTGGGTTATTTCGATGAGGTCCTGGTATAAATCTGTTTTTAGAGTGGATTGAGAGAAAAAGATTGAGTATAATATAGCAGTGGTTGGATTATTGAAAGCGAAGCATCTGCTTGAAAAACAGAACGTCTCTTTGAATGACAAGCTTATTCATGCTGTGAGATGATAGCTTGGATTAAAGCTTGAAAAAATTAAGGTCGAAATGAGCACTTGTAGCATATAGGTACAGTATACTAATACAACAAGTGGATTTACATGCATTAGAATACGTTAGTTGAGTTAAACAGTTTATATTTTCTCCAGAGGCTCCGTCTGTTTGCTTCCTCGAAGGAGGATGACACTGCTAAGTAAACTTCGATTCGAAAGTCCGCGATACGTATACTCATTGATGAAGCCAACTTTGAATAATAGACTAAACGTACGATATAAAGTAAATTCCTCTACCCACCCAATCTCCGATATCCAAGTTTACAAGAAAATCCAAGCTAACGATATTATTGTCATGCAAATCAAGTAGTTTCTCAACTGAAAAATAAAACTTTCAGGGTCACGAATCGAGGAGCCCGCTGCTGAACTATTTAATATTTTTTTAAAGCCTCATTTCCATAGTATAATACACTACACCCGCGCTCGCGTTAATTAAAAGTCTCGTAATACCATTCAATTAAAAGCCGGGGATCCGGAAGAGTTTCGTCTCTCTCTCTCTTTCTCTATGTGTGTGATGTGTGTATATGTATATACTAACGCGCGCACACTTTCTCACAAGAACTATGTTAAGCTAATACTCGCTCGCACTTCTTATTGAAACTCGCGCGCGCAAACTTCCGCAGCTTTCTATATATAGGGTCGTGTGCGTTTCGTACAAGTATATTCAAAGCCTATTCTGCGCTTTATAGAGATAAAAATCTCAGGAGGCGAGTTTCCGTAGCTGCCACAGAAAAACTCGAAAGGTGTGAAAACGGAGAAAAAAAACGACGTGAATGACTCAATTACACTGGGTTTCTAGGCAAACTTTAGATTTGGCACGACGTGTGTATTATAGAGATGCGTTTTTGAATTTGCTTCGCGAAGCGGTATATGAGCGAATGAAAGGAAAAGAAACTGTGGAGGCATCATGTGCGAATGAATGAAAGGTATATAATACACGGAAGGTGCGGAGAAGGTGAAATGTGTCGCGCGTAACAATGAGAAGGAGGCGAAGGTTGGAGCGTAATAATGCGCTTCGAAGCGTAAAGGCGACGAAAAAAGATGTAACGTTCGCACATAGAAGAATGAGGAAGTGGCGAGGGAAGTGTGAAAAGGAAAAGAAGCATATAATTGTGCATATACATATTCGTTTCTTGTTATCGTCCACTTCGGCCGAGGTAATTTTGCTGCTTTGGAAAAGGAGTATTTTGTAAAATTCTATAAAAATGTTCGATATTGCATTGTTGATTGATAATGCAGAAGAATTGGTGCAATAAAACAGTCGAGCAAAGAATGCCGCGCACGTTATTGCTCTTCAAAAGCTATAAACTTTCGAAGCAATCCCTAGAATTTAACGCAGCACTATAAAGTTTCATCTGTCTCAACAGTTTTCCAAATTTTATTGATACGACTTGCACTGATTAGACTATAAAGTTGAGCAAACACGCAGAAGTACCGTTTAAAAAATTCTTCCTTCTGCAGGGTTATCTTTTCAAGTGCAATCCCACACACGGAGTACAGAGAACGATCATTAAATTCAGAATGAAATTCCAAACCAATAATTCCTAATAGTAAACCATGAGTGAAAATTTTCTACTTCTAGATCTCGCGCGCGTATACTAACTCTATACCTCCGCGCACCGAGAGCGAAAGAGAGAGTGTAACGATCCAGCGACGAAGAGACGAGCTAAAGCGCATAAAGAAAGAAAAGAGGCACGTGAGAATGCATGCGGGTATATTCTACACTGACACAAACACACAGGTATATAATATCGAGCAGACAACTATAAGAGCACACGGAGAACGGAGCCCGGAGGAGGGAAGAAAGAAAGTGCGCGTCGCGCCGGGAGAAAAGCGCCGGCTGCTTGCTGGCGCTGTTTTCCCGGGAATCGGCGAATCGGCGAGGCTCGCCGGAGAAAGAGAGGAGGTGGATCGGAGCTACACACGTACAGTCTACTCTCTCCTCTTTGACCCGGCGTCGAGTCGAGCGCTTCTTCCATCCCTCGGCTTAGTTCGCTCGCGCCTTCCGCTTCCGCGGCACGCGCTTTTTGTTGCCTCTCTCGTCTGCGCTGCGACTGATGTGCTCTGGATATACACGTCCTCGTCGTCCTTGAGCCAATTTTTTTTTCTTCGTTAGAAACGAGGACTGTGATTCTATACGAGTATACGAGTTGTGTAGGATTTTTCGTACTGCTGCTGCGAATGTTCAGTACTAGTGTTGATAGTAGTTGCTGGTATATACGGAAAGAGAGAAAATTGTGAGGAGATCTATCATTGCTGCGAGTGTGTCCAGTGTGGAATTCTATATATGATATGAGAGGGAACAGGAAGCTCGAGTGTTAGGAGAATTAATCGACAAGAGAGGCGATGGACGTTCGACTCGTAAGTTATCGTTCATCAAGCTTTTATCATTTTTTATAATTGGGCACTTTCTTGAACTTACGATCAGATATAAGTACATTCGAGATAGATCGGAAAGAGATACAATCAATGTTGGATATAATGCTTGCAATAAATCATGCATAAACGAATAATGTCGAGTTACTTAGTCTGTCGAGAGTTTTAAGGACTGCTCTGTATTATTATTAGTGGCTCTATTTTGCTAAACTGAACGTTAACTTTATGGAGTATATAATATATCTCCAGCAGAAAGTGTTCCGGGTGCGTTTCTGTAGAAAAGCAATAAAGATAATGTAGGACTTTATCCACTGCTTGCAGCGGTTCGAATTTTTCGAAATCGAGGTGACTGTCATATCCCGCATCAGAGTTTTAACTAATTCAAGGAAGATGATACCGATCTTGGCGAAAGTGAAGTTTTCCTTGATTCACGTTCTATCATTGGCTATAATAATAACAGACAACCCCTGATTAAAACACAAATCAACGTTCCACTTTCGCAAAGTAAATCGCTGCAGACAGGGAAAAAGAGAGAGAGAAATTAAAAAATCAAATTTCGCCACAAATCACTTTCATACGAGATTCGATCTGAAGAACGCAAAGGATGCACGCAAAGCTATCTCGCTCGTCTACACATACAGTGGCATAGCGTGGGATTCGAATTAATTCTCTATCTATGTATCCCGCATGTGTCTTCCCATATCCTCATGAATACAAGCTACTGCCGACATGGGCTTCTATAATTCGAGATCGCTATCTATTGAAGGAGAATCCGCGGCGTGGAGTGTATACATGTATCAAATGTGGAGCACTCTATTTTGATTCCGACTTGCCGTTTATAATACCGGTTAACGCGCTAACTGGATCATGCGTTTCACTAAATTGGTTCCGTGACGTTTCATATAGCAATTCAATAAATTTATTGCCTCATTTGAATACACGCGTTATTCTGTCCATCGATGCATTATTGAATACAGCAACTGCTCCGTATTGTCATTGAAACGAAGCGTCAGGAAACACGCGCATACTCGATCGTGGATTCTCCGTAATCTCGAGTAACACGACAAGCTCCCCCGCGATTAGCCTTAAATTTAATTCCAATTAATTAGCGATCAGTCGAACCTCAACCCTGTATACACGACACGCGAGAGTACACCCAGAGCTTGTTCCTCGTAACTCAACTTTCTCTCCACCCGCGTCTTCGCGACGTCTTCTATATACACACACACAGAACCGCGAATAGGAAAAAGAAAAGCGCACGAGGCTCGGGAAAAACTCTCCAATTAATCCCACATCGCATCAGCCTCACCCGCCACGACCACGAGGAAATACACACACAGCAAAGAATAGGAGAGCAGTAAAAAGGACAAGTGCAACTAGAGGCTCTACTATTCCAGTGATCACGCGATCGTTTCCTCCGCCTTCCTTGTGTTATATATCTATACACATCGCCAGCACACAACAACACAAACACACATCAGATACGAAATCGGGCGGGCGTATATAAAGACCATTATCGCTTTCTAGGCCTATCCCGATTTCAATCTCGAAATTCTCACGGGCGCCCGGTAATACGTATAATCGCGAGCGCGCGCGTCGAGAGGGAAAAGGGCGCATATAGACGCTCTGTATATAGCATATATACATATATACACAGAGCTCTGGGTCGGCTAACGGTCTTCGCGTCCGGGAGTGGGTATATCTTCTCTTGGCTCGCGCGAGTTGTTGTTTTCATTGTGAGCAAGGACGTCCGTGGGAGTCGCGTTTTTTTTTTCAATCAAGAGTGTCAGGTACTTGCTGCTGAACGATGATGTACGAGAGATGCTGACGCTCTTTTTCTTCTCGAGAGTCTGGTGTATGTGTATATGCATTGAGAGTCGCAGGGACAGTGTTTGGGTTTTGAGAAACTTGCCGAGTAGCGAGTCGTAGATCATCCGTGGTATAAAGTGTGTCTTTGCTCTCTCTCTCTCGAGAGAGAGAGAGATGCATGGGTTCTTGGCTTGTAAGCGAGATGTTTTTAAGAGACTCGATTGTTCGTTGAGAGTAGGAGCTGCGCTTTCGGCGGGCTCTGAATTTGAATCTGTATTGCTTTTTACAGGGACGTCACGCGTGTTATGGACTCTATGCTATACTGGTGAACAATGGCATTTCTATGAAAATCGTGTTTTTCCAAGAGAGACTGCATTCGGAATGAAACTAATACGCTTTTAATGAGTCGCGTTAAGTGGTATCGATTGTTCGAGCGACAACAATGGAATATTTTTTGATAACCCAAACAATTCTGTGAAATTCCGGAGAAGCTCCTAAGATGCGGTTCTTTAATTTTATACACGAGAAATATCATTGCATTTTAATGGATGCGAAAAAATCCGGCTTTATAGATAGTCATTGCATCAGAGACAATGTTCGGATTAAAAGAATGCGGTCCGTTATTGCGTTGCGCATATATACTTTGCTGCTGCACCGCTTATAATTTCTTGAATAGCGCTTTAGTGGTTTCTCTCCGACTAAAAAACGTAAATTCTTGTTTCCCGTAATCAGGCATCGCAGCAAAAATGATCGGTTAGTTAAAATATCTCCACTCGAACTCTTTTAATATTTGTACCAGCACTGAAATCTAAGTGAAAGATTTAAAGGCATAATTCGATCTTTAAATACACCCCACACACACACATCACTTCGCGCTCTATTAACGACAGTTCTAAAAAGCAAAACGCGTCGTTAGGCCTTTACTACAACCACTCACGGATACTCGATAATTTATTAGAAGCTCGAGTATACCCACACTCGCTCACCTCAAACGTCAATGTTATCATTCTCAAATTGCTCCGCACGCCATCAAAAGCAAAAATTAAAACAAGTTGCAAAGTTTCTCCAGCCGATCGGCGATCTATATATTTATAAACAAGCACATACGCCAAGGCCGCCGCCGCCACGCATCGACAGGAACGAGCCGCGTGCCGGCTCGACCGTAAACTTTCGTTTTTACCGAAAAATCAGCAGCGAGTACTGCCCACGTGCGTATAATAACCATTTCATAACGGCGAATTCGCAGCGCTAAATGAGGTGCATCGCAGCCCACTTACCTACATTATGCTTCTCTCAGCTCGAAAGAGAGAGATGCATCTCTCTTTCTTTCTCGTCGTCTATATATATTTATATATATACACACCGAGACGCACTTATATAACACACGTGCGAACAGCCGCTTGTCGGTATGGCTCTATGGCGCGTCGTGTGGAAAAGCTGCGAGAGCGAGAGCGCCTGACAAACAAGACCGTAACACACTTATTGCGTGTGTGTCGTGCGGTACTTATGCTCCACGCGGAAAGGAGCAAACGGTTTTTTTAGATGCCGCTCGAGAGCCGTTGCTGCTGCTGCTGCTGCGGCTGCGGCTGCTCCTGCGGATGATGAAGAGAAGCCGCGACCTGCTGTTGGAGAGTTTTTAATTGAACGTTAAGATTATTTAGTTGACGCTTTTATGCAGAGCTGCTGCTCCTGCTGATGGTATACGGTGTGCAATCGCGAATGTAATAAGTCTATTTGCTTATTCGCTCGCTGAGTCTTTTTCGTTTTTCCGTTTAATTGAACGGTTCTTGATTGAAGAATCCATGGCGGAACCGAGTGGAACCTACTTTGTCTTTAGATTCTTGAATTCTCTGCACCTGACCTGATCTACATTGAAAAAAAGTTCTTTTTTTTTCATTGCAACATTTATTGGTGTGGCAGAATTATGTGCAAATGAAATCTCTCGTTTGTCAGAGGAATGAAATATTTTATGAAACGAGGAAACGTGTATACATCAGTTAAAGAGAAAATTTGAAAGTTTAGACTTAATCAGCTTAAAACGGTTCATAACTGGTTGTAAACTTTAATTTTTTGCATGCTTATTGTATAAAAGCATTTACTTAAAGTCCTGCTATAATGACTGTTATACGATAACTTTCTGTTCTCAAAACGAGTCTAGTCTACTCTATATAGTTAAACAAAAAATTTGTATTCATCGTTTGTATTCATCAATGAATTTTTTTTAAACAGTGTGCATTGCAGGGTCTGTTGCTGTTGCTCTTGCTGGTTCAAGCGAGCTGCGCCTGTACTAAGACCACCAGGGACGGCCCGACCAACTCTCCCCGGCACCAGCATCTTCACCATGTCCAACACCATCAACAGCATCACCGGCCCTCGCGTCAACTGCAGAGACAATCGCGTGGCCTCAGCGAGTTCCTAGTGCCACCTCCAGCGCCGGCCAATTTTAGAGGTCCCCGAGGTCCACCACCCCTACCTCCATCTAAGAACAACAACCACAACCAACCTCCGCCACCTCCTCTGCCACCTCCACCTCTATCCCCACCACCACCACCACAACATACTAGAAACGGAAGGTACGTGAATCAGCAGGGAGGAAATGGTGGCAACAATAACAATGGTCCGGGATACTTCTCCAAGTTGATGGACTGGTTCAACCCGTTCGGCGGTGGCGGCAATAATAAAGACGCTATAGGCAAGGATAGCGTTGGCCAAGGCGGCTCAAATTTCCCGCAGCTGCAGCCGCCGCCACCGCATCCACCGGTTCCCCAATACGCACCACAACAACCGTGAGTATATTATATCGCCTAAACAGCTGACTTTCGCTTTTTGCGAAAGTGTACACAACGCACAGGGGTAATACGGTCGGGAAAGCTGCAGATGATCTGACAGTAGCTGCGGAGACGGCTAAAGGGTTATTAATTAGCTGTGATTGCCGCGAAACTGCGCACGGGAAAGTCGATTAGTTCGCCGGAGAGCCAGAGATGAGTATACGTGAACGGACGGTGGAAGATGATTTGCGATTATGATTTACGTGCGTTGAGAAGCGCACTCGATCTCGGGATTTATGGCCCGCGACAAGTTAATGCTTCGATTATCCTGATGGATCTGCTTCTACTTTTTAAAGTCACCCAAGGAAAGAGAAATTGTCTTTCCACTGTTTTTTTTTCAATCAGTCATAGAAGTTTTTCATTAACGATAAACTTGTAATTTCTACAACATTATATTAATTAAAAATCTCGGTGAAACAATAATTAAATTTTGTTTTATTCTGATACAGATACACGGGTGGAACTGGACAGTATGAGCCACCGCCTCACCCGGCAAATCTTCAAAGTGGTTACTCGAATCTGGCTCCCTGGATGAATGGGAAACCCTGCAACCCATGCAACCAGATACCCTGGATTCCGGTTCTTGGCGCCAGCTCGCAACACAACAGTAATCCAGGCCAGTACGCGACCAATGTTGGCGGTGGCAGCTACTTGCCTCCACCACCGCCTCAAGAGGTGAAGACACCGGACTTTTCGCAGCATGTGCCACCAGGCAATCAGCAAAACTATCCAATACCCAATCCTCATCTCTATCCAGGAGTAATGCCTCCATTGTTTAAGGCCAAACCCTTTAATGTTGCTCCTGAGGGATACCAACCACCTAATTTGGATCAACCTCATTCACCTAATTTCGATCATGCTCCGCCAAGCTTAGATGTGCAACCTTCGCAGAATTTCGATCAACCACCACCTTTGAATTTCGATCATCCACCGCCATCCAATTATGATCATCCACCTCCACCGAACTTTAATCAACAACCATCATCACACTTTGATCAATCTCCGCTAAACCTCAATCACCCACCACAATTGAATTATAATCAACCTCCAAACAATTTGAATCACCCTCCTCAACAAAACTTCGATCTACCATCACCATCGAATTTCGATCATCCGCCTTCGCCGAACTTCAACCATAACCAATCTCCTCAAAATTTCGATCATCCACCAGATCTGAATTTTGATTATCAGTCTTCCAATTCGAATCATCCTCCTGCGAATTTCGATCAACAACCCCCAGAAATCATCGAGGACCACCCGCCTCCTAACTTTGATCATCAATCTCAAAATTATGATTACAACAGTGCATCAGACTTCAGTAATCAACATCCTTCGAATGACGATGATCAACATCCTCCGTCCAACTTAGAGCAACATCACCAACCCAGTCAGATAGTGGATGTAGTGAAAGAGGCTCCGACAGATCTAGACCACAGCGATATCAACGGTCATAATCACCAGGAGCCGGATCACGCGGAATCCCGCCCAGTGTATGTGAACAGTGCCAAGTCGAGCTCCTCACCCAGCGATACCGATCATCAGCATCATCATAATCGTCCAACGGCACCTTCCACGCCAAGCTATCAAGAGTCGCATAAGGGCCTGATCGTGCACTTCCAACGTTCCCCTCTAATAGACCTAAGTAATATCGGCGAATCTGCATCTACTACTACCACAACACCGAGTAGTAGTAGTAGCAGCAGCAGCGGCGGTAACCGGTTTCTCGATAGCAGGCCTACCGATCATATACCGGTCACGATCGTGCCGTCGAAAGGGAAACCCAGCGGCGAATCCGCGACTCTGCCGTCGGCTACTTTGATCGATTACATCGTGTCTGGCGCGGACGCGGAGTCGTTCGGCTCGAACGAGGAGGAAAAGGAAACTAGGCCACCACCGCGACTGCAGAACGAGAGGAACGCACTCGTGCTGCCGAGCGCAACGACGACTACGACCACAACGACCAGCAGCACTACGACGCAACGCGTAACGACGAGACCCGTGGATCAGCGTAGACAGGAGTCACTGATCGAAACTCTAGTCCAGTCGTACGAGTTCTTCAAGAAGAGGAATAATGAGACGATGACGAACGAGGTGAGGCCTGGCGGAAGGTTCTACAACGAGACGGAGGACTCGAGCGCGAGCAGGGAAGTCGTCGTGCCCAGCAAGTCGGAGAACGGAAAGAAGGTGAGCAATTTCTGATGACTTTTGCTTTTTACGGCCTGGTTAAGTGGCGTGAATATGAAATTAGGGACAATGGAATTGCGTTTTGGTGTACTGGAAATATAAACAGGCAATGAAAAAAATTGCCCGGAAGGTTCAGTCGGAAGAAAAAAATTTTAATTTCAAGCTAGAGTGATGGACAGGGGAAAAAATTAGAACAAACTACGAAAAAGCATTACTAATAGATTTGCTTTGTCATAAAGACAATCAAGTTCAAATGGGAAAATTATCATATTTATCATCAATATATTATGCCATATAATTTTTTTTTCACAATACACAAATTTTAATTGGTTTCCTATTTTAAAGATTATTCAGATAATAATTCCGTATACATCGCAATACACCCCGAGTCCCTTCCATTCAACAAAATCAGTCGAAAGCCACCATCACAACCACATCGATAGTTCCGCTGCAGCCTCGAATCACCAAGATCATACGACGATTCCCGAAGATACCGAAGACTCCGAGCCGCGCGAAGACAACGTCGAGGATAACGTGGTAAATCAAGAGTCACGACGCGTATCGGTGACGCGAACGGCGCCCAAAGACGATCTGGAAAGGTTACGCAACGTCAACAAGACGGCCTCGGCACCGGGCAACAGCATCGACGTGCACAGACTGCAAAAGAACATCGACAACTGGACGATTCAGGTGAGTCTTTCTATGTTTACGCGATCGATTAGACTGACATTAGAGAGAAAGGTACACGAATAAGACGTGCGAGGAATTAGAGATTTTTCGGTGCGGGAGTTTGCGTAATTTGGAGGAAGCGTTTTTCGTATAGTGAAAGCGAACGCGGATGTAGCCACCTTTGGGACGTGCATCGATTTTTTAAATGTTGCAAAAAGTAAAAGCTCGCAGTGAAATCGAACTTGCAATCGTCGATACATATCGGTACTTCGACATATATAAGATGTGGGAAGAAAGTCGGCGGCGCTCGCGGTTGACATAAAGATTCGTATAAAAAGTACCTAAAATGTTGTAGGAATACTCGAAACCCACAACGTCAGTCACGAATTCGCCTAACTCGACGTATCCACGTTGGCTGTCATCCAAACAAATACCGGATGAATATTTACTGTCGACTACGGAATACGACGACAGTAACGAGTCTTACGATTTTAGTAACGATACGGAATTACACCGGAGGACGAACAAATCAGAGGTTTAGTTTCACAATGTTGCTGATTAACTGTCTCTCTTGACCCTCTCTCTATCGCTTTGTATCAAAGATACCGAAAAAAAATGAGCCTGTAGTTTCGATGAACGATTTATCGCTAAATCGGTAGATCCTTAACACTCATTTTACTGCACAACACACCGCTTTCATTTCCATCACTCCGAATCGAATGCAACAACCACTATACCAGAGAATTTTTATTTAAAGGTAACCACGACCACACACGCTCCGGAATCGGTAACCATAGTCGAAGCGATCTATCCAAAGAACCCAAAGAAGCCGGAGCTACCGCCCAAACGGCACAGCCTGAACACCTCCAAGAACTCGACCTCCTCGGAGAAGGTCTACGTGGTAACTCCTGTCCCCAACCCGAACTCTCTGGAGGATCTCGACGAGGCTTCCTCGGCCTCGAAGACGTCGAAATCGAGGAAACCCAAACACAAGGAACCGGGGCCGGTCGAGCGAGCTTACCAGGTGCTACCGCAAGCGGTGAACAATCTAGCGGTGCTGGCGAATGCACCCGAGTCGGCGGCACCGGCCCTCTGGGGTATCATGGAACACGAGGAGTTTGCCCAGAGCGCCGATCAGCCCAGGTGGAGAAGCGATGCCGACGAGCTTCCCGAGCCTGCCTCCACACCGATACTCTATTCGGGACATTCCAAGGTATGTTATTTTGCGATTTCACTTTTGTAAAAGAGCTTATAGGCTTTAAAGTACAGTGCTTGAATATAAGAGTGGTGCAGACTACAAGTTTGGGATAATTGTACAGTTTACTCTGGAAAACATATATTAAACTCGAGCAAACAGTTGCGTTTAAGTATGATGACACAATCAAATTTTACGCATGTATAAACGGGGATAATAGCGAGAGCTGCGGATGGATTTCCCTAACTAAAAAGGGGAAAAACATTGACGTTATTACCGGCGGCATTATATTCACTTATTTATCATAGAAAGTGAAATCCCCGCATTATAACGGTATATAATATCGGCAACAGAATCAACCTCGCATAATAATCTTAGCTGATTATAAAAACGATCACAAAATAACGAGGCAAACTGCGTCTCCATGAATTACACGCCATTGCAGGCGCAACGTTTCGACAGTATATTTATACACATACACACATAAGAATCGCGCATTCGGGCCGCGTTTCAATGAGCGACGAGACTCGCCTCAGTAGATCAGAGTGAAAACTCATCACTGTCACGCGAGCGTCGATTTTACTTTCACGCTTGCGTGTCGGCGCGTCATTATATTTACGCGACGATGTAGCTACATAAATACACGTATACGCGATGAGAGGAAAAAAATTTTTGTTTGTCGCTGTGTTGCAGGTGTCACGCGCGAGATGATGGATGATCGGCCATATGCATTGCTCTGTGCAGCAGTGAACTTGAACTTGGAGAGAAGGATGAAGTATGTGCGCAGAACAAGCGACCGAACTTTGGAATGACGAAGAGGCTGGACGGGTTTTTAATTGTTCTTTAATTGTGCTACGAGAGAAGATGACATACCTACAGTTGAGAGAAAATCGTGCGGAGCTATAGTTTTACGAGAGTTTCAAGTTATATCAGATAGAAACGTCAAATTGCCCATTACATTTTCTAAAATTTAAATCATCTTTTCCGTACGCCATAAAATACACACTATCCGCGCAACGGGGTCGTGGAATCTGTCGTATGTGCTGTGCGAGAAAATCCGCGCGCCTCGTTAAATCGAAAATACTCTTGCGCCGTGTGGTCGGAACAGTTGTCGATCAAGGCGGTCAGCTTGCGAGCGCGTATACTCGCGGGGAGAAAAACGCAATCGGCCATTAAGTGCCTGTTACAAATCGACGCTCGCGCAGCTCATTAGCCATCAAGGGATAAAACGCGCGTTTCTGTAATTGCCTGTACACAGAATCCAAGGTATTTTGACATTGTAACGAAGATAATTGGAGCTGTCGAACTCTGATATTCATTTATGCGGATCCATATACACTTTTCTCGACTAATCTTCAATCGGACTAAAAGCTTAGTAACGAACTAACGCTAATCCAATCAAGCCCCATAAATAAATATCAGATCGACTTTTCCTCTCGGCTAATATAATCCGTGATCCATCCTCGTGTAAAAAATGTCTAATTGGCGCGCTTCTCTCGTTATCGCCGTGTGTTGCACCTGCACAGGGGAGAAAACGTATAGCGGCAAGTGTGAAACTCGCACGCCGTAAGGACGTGTGCGAGGAAAAGAGGACGGGAGAATCCCTCTGTACATCATCCAACGGCTATACACACTTGAGAAAGTAGCAGCAGCAGCAGAGGTGAAAGAGACGTGCTGTGCGGCGTATGTACGTGACCGAGTTATAAGGAGGCCCCCCTGTATATGCGAGAGGAGGAAGAAGAAGAAGAGTCACGGCCGCCGCGTAATGAGCCCGTGTTTAACTTCCTATACCTTCTTCACTTTTTTTCCAAGGGTTTCTTCTCTCCTCGGCGTACGATTCAATTGCGCTTGTAATTGCGCGAGACGAGCGAGTGACTGTGTGGTTTCTCGTTGCGCGCGCGCGCACAGCATTATTTATATCCGCGTGTGTGTTTGCGTTGATCAGGAAGCGTTTGTGTATATACATATTATACATATACTGGTTTTCGCGTGTTGGACGTGGAGTAAATTGATGATTACGTATAGGATAATGTGAGCGTGTAATTAAGGAGGAAATTATGAATCGTGTTAATGTTTCTTGCTTGAAACAAATCGTTCGTGCTGATATCGTAATCATTGGATAAGCTTGCAGTTTACTTCACGTACGAACCGATTTAAATTAACCCTTATTATAAAAATTACTCGTTATTCCATAAATAACAATGTGAATCCTTGTTGGTATATAATGTTTTAGAGCGCCATGATGAGTATATATGACGATTATATACTTAGTGCTATAGTGTGCAATTGATATGCGTGCAATTGCAACGAGCTGTTAACGATTATCTTGATTAATGTGCGAATGAACTACTGCTTCTTTATTTATTTGCCGAGGTTGTCTCTAATCGTATAAATATATAGATGGCTAAGATTACATATTTTTCTACGAAGATACGGAAGAAATTGACCGCGTCTAAATACCTTTATATGTATACCAATGAGCGTTAAGGATGGAGAGCTGTATATTGTATTTTTTTTATATTCCTATGTAAAGATGATGTTTATTATAAATATATTAATTCGTACAATACGATGGATCTAATTTATTTTACCTTACGAAGTTGAAATGGTCCATAACGTCGTATTACCACGACGTGTATTTTTTTTACTTTCAAAACTTTTACTCTCGCAGAATTTAAAAATTAAGTAACGCATGGGGGCAAGTAATGGAGTGTGGCAACAGGTGGTCCATAATTGTTTCAATAACTTTCTAATCATTATTTTAATAACGAAATACGAAAGTTTTAACAGATGTTGGCAACTGCGATTTAAAGTGTGTATTAATAAATTTTAGAAAAGTCGGGGTATTGAAATTTTATGAATTCAAAAAATGCGTGCATGATGCGCTACACCTTTCTAATACAATCGTGTGTTCTTGGAATAAAATCGTCTCTCCTCGCGCCTTCACGACTACAAGACCCCGTACCCATCCTAAAAAAAAACGGCAAATCCATAAAACATATTTCTGCTCCTGAGCCAACAAGGCACGTTTTGCAGATGAGCCACCCAGATACATCAAAATCCCGTACATCCCATTCACATCCAGCAACTTGGAAAAAATCCCCATTCACGATCTTCTCCAACCTCCAGCTTGAAAAAGAAAAACCACTTCTCGAGCGCTACTCTACAAAGCTCCTATCGAGCGCACGCGACTCCAGTCCCATATCGTGACGCCCATAAACAAAGTACCTTCTGCTGCATCCTCTGTCTCTCTCCTCCTGATGTACACCCACACCTATACCGGAGGCACACAGTGCATCAAGAATTGAGATGCACTCGCGCGAGAGTTTGCGAGAGGCGGCGCTCCTCTTAGACATACTACTGTATACAAGCGTGGGAAGCGCGGATGCCGAAAAGGTTACGTGAGAAATACGGCCTATTGTAGCCAAAGTTATAAGTGTGCTCGAGTTATACATTTTTTTTTCGCTCGCCGCGTGAAACTTTTAACGAGCGACGCCGCGGTAATTAGATCCGCGAGATTCGGAGGGAGGGAACAAGGACGCGATCGCGACCTTAATGAGTGCTGGGTCGAGAGGAAAGGCGAGAGATGATGCGTTAAAGAGTGAGAGAGTGAGAGCGTTGGAGGAAAACGCGGAAGAGCTGCTATTGATATTACGAAGTCAATGCTTCCCGTTTATCGGACTGGGTATGTATACTACAATTTATCTGAGAAAACGAATACAGAATTGTAAAGGTACAAATTTTATTGGACGCTTAACGAGCGCGGTTTCACTGAGATTCGACTTTTTGAAGGATATCCTGCTCCAAATGATTTGAATTTCTTATCCTGATGACGCGCTTGATTCCAAATTCGCCGAGCCACATTATTATGGTGATCGCTGTGACGCAGTTAATTAGTATAATGCAGTACACGTAGCTTCCGGTGAGGTCCCTTATCAAACCTGTAAAAGAGACGTCAGCAAAGTATAACTTAATTATTATAGAGAGTTAAATTTTATATATGTATATTACGAGTTTCATTTTGATGTCACAGGAAAGTCGCGATTTCTTACCCAAACACGGACCAGCGACCATAAGGAAGAATCCATTAACCAGAGACTGGATGCTGCTGGCATTTGCGAGTTTCTCCAACGGAACGTGACTGGGTATCACGAGTGTCATGTACACCGTCCTGACGCCTTTGGCAACACCAAGACCGAAGGCAACAACTACTATAAGGTAGAACTTCTCCACCATTAGCAACCCTGCAAACACACAACCGTCTATACAACCCGAGAAGTTCGATCCAGAGCAAACACTGCGATTCAATGAACGTCTATTCGATTTCCATCCGTAACCCTGATTCCTCGTAGCGGCCGCCGGCGGCGTTGAATTATCACGTCCTCCCCATCTAACACTCAATTACAAACTTTCCTCCCGCGCGCATAGCGATTAGTCGTGTACGCTCGGCCTTTCGACCTCTCCGGCAAGATCGATTACTCCGAGCATCGCAGAAACTCTGTACAGACGGACGGACACGTGTATATAGATAGGTAATTACCCGTTCTCGTGATGATGAGCAAGAAGAGACTGAAGAGGTACATCATCCTGGGAGATTTGCGGAGGAATTCGCCGATGTAGGGCGATACCGCTCTGAGCAAAAGATCAGTGCTCGCAACGGAGCTCATCACCTTGGCGATGTCACCATCTGCGAGATGCATGTCTTTCAAAATGAACGGGGTCAGAGTTGAAAAGTTGAACTCCGCGAATATGGCCAGAGACATGCCCAGCATTATATTGACGTAAACAGGGTCGCGAAGGAGGTCCAGGTCGAAGAATTTGTTTATCGCAATAAAAAAACGTTTGATCGGGGATTTTGATTTCTCTGGAGTTTCTACTTCGGGCTCCAGTTTTTGCGTGCAGACTGGCACTGATGTTGATTTGTACCTGGAATTGATAAATCGTTTGTTGAAGTATAAAATAAAGTGAAGTTTTGTTTCTCGTTAGAACAATTTCCTGCCATCACATTGGCAATGTGTACTGCTACAGCGGGAAAGGTTAAGCCAGTTGAAAGAAAGAAAAATAATATGAAAATGTATGTCGACCTTTTGCGGGTTGCGATCGTAAAAGATGATCATAAAGCATTAGAGTAGATTGGGATATGAAGCAATTTAGATGATAATTCGCTCGCACTTGCTCCTAGCATTGTCTGTTCACATAACGGAAACCTTTCCTTTCACTCGATTTTTTGTTTAAATGATTTGGGGAACTATCTTCTACATTAACTTTGCACATATAGACTTACGTTTCCTTTTTCAAATCATCGCCGTTAGTTTTTGTGAATTCTCCCTCTTCTTCAGGGCACTCGGTGAGGACTTTCTTTGTCAGACCGAGATCTCCGTATCGCGAACCAATACTAAATTTACGTGCTTTCATTTCACTGAAACTGCTGCTCCGTTTGAACTCGGACGCACCATTACCCGCAGATAATTGCCTTTGAAATTTAAACTTATCCTCCTGGTTTTTCGTGTTTTCATCCTCCTGTTCCGTACCAAAATCTACGACGAATCATACAAGATTATAAACTTTTCCATTTACTAGCGTACATTGTAAACGCATTCAATGGTATAAAATCACCCCTAATATCTACAAGAGAGCCGTTCTGCATGGAAATGGGCATTTCAAAGCCGTAAATACTGGTATTGTCGTCGTTAAAATCAGCACTAGAAATCGTCATGGTTCGACTTCTTCTGCGATTACGTATTTTGTTGTCATTTTCTGCATCGAACAAGAATTTTTCTGTAGAACCACCAAGCAGAGATGCCGATTCTTGAGTAACGTAGTTTTTTGTAGGTTCGTTGTTATCAGTGTCTAAAAAATGATCAATCATGAGTAATAATAGTTTGTTATATTTTATTAAAACAAGTTAATTTTAACTATGCGTCTTACCTCCTTCATTTTCTGATAAAAAATTCTCTTTTATTTCCTTCTCTAGTTTTGCGTGCCACTTTATGGGGTGCAACAATAGTGCGCCAACTAAAGAATTTAAGCTTAAGCCTCCCAATATAAACATGGTTCTCTGTTAAAACTTCACAAGTGTTCTTACATCAGATATTAAAATGCATTGTGTATATATTATTTATATAATTATAAAAACCTACCTCATTACCGTATTCAGACAACAGAAAAGATGTTAAGTATGGTATGATAATTGGCCCTATCCCCGTAATTGTCATGGCCAGACCCATAGCTCGAGCCCTTTTTTCTCTAAAATACGTATTTATTGCAAGGGAAAAGGCGGAAATCGTCATACCCATGCCTAGAGCTAAAAAATACATCCAAAAAAATTGATACAAATAAGTGCACTTTTTAAATTTTATTCTTCTGAAAAGTTTCAAAAGTTGATAATGAGGATTTTCAATTTTTGTTCTAAACTGTAATACAGGATGTGGAATGAAAGCATAAGTATAATATATACGTACAGGTTATCATCCCGTATGTAATGATAAAGTGAATCAAACTCGATCCAAAGGAGGTCAAGATTACACCGCTCGAATAGAGTAGAGAGCCCACTATAGCCATCTTTCGGTAGCCGTACTTGCGTAACAATGGTCCATTCATCATGCCGAGTACCATACCAAACGCCTGATTGACATTTATTATAAGAGTCGACTGTGTTGCCGATATACCAAATCGTTTAAAGGCACTACCATAGATCATTCCAAAATTTTGGATAATCGGTATCATTACAATCTATAAACAGAATCTATTCTTATTTACTACAATCACTAGCTGATTATTTTAAATAAATTTACTCAAACTCATACAAGCAATACATTCTTTTAAAGATAATATTTAAATAATTTTTCAACTTTTGATGAATGCATTTTACATTTTAATTAAAACGTACTCTAGGTATTAAAAAATAAAAGTTAAACACAATTTTGGCTCGATATTTTTGTTTGCAGGTGTAGCTTTATGGTCTAACAATGTGAATACGGTTCATTCAAAACTTATTATCTGCGCGTAATAGACAAGATAATACTCATGCCATTTCTCACTCTTATCAATATAGCATTTCTTATCGTGGAGCCATTAATCACGTGTCTTCAAAAACTTTTTTTAAGAATTCCCATATCACCAAACAGTACATAAGAATCGCGTTATTGTAACTTCACAGTCCACATAAAAATGATATCATTATTTATTATTTGAAACGATTTTTCCATGAAATTACCCGTGCGTGAAAGCAGTCAAACAAATACCTATAGCTGTACTCATTTACGTCACAATTATTATGAGCCTTATAAGAACGAAATTATTCTTTCAGAAATAAATATTCTAATCGATTGATAGTAATAAAAAAATCTTACGTTGTTCAAAGCAAAGGCAAGTACTATCACCCATCCCATACCACCATCGGGTGCGACATATTTTTCTTTTGACATTCTATATCTCTTTAAACGCTTTTTTGTTTCAACTGATTTGAATTTGCGTGGTTTTTAAATATCTATCCTCGTAAGATTCAACGTACAACACTTGTAGCTGAAAAAAAAATTATTATCACGTAAGCTATACATACTATCGACGAGATCATCAATTTCCGCAGTGTCATTCCAATGCTATGAAACATTAGGATCTACAACGAATTACTTGAGGAAATACGATTACGACGATAAATAATCTTTATAATTTATTACTTATAAAATGTTTTATTACTATTAATACAGTTTTAATCTCTAACGCTTGAAAACTTGAAAAGCTAATAAATTGTTTGTTCTAAAAATAGAATTATTTCTCGTCAGAAAATGTCATTAATGTAAATAGAAGAAAGACATATTTAAAATATTGATTCCAATTATAATTACTGGAAAATCATATTTAGTTTCTGCAAAACGTCCACTTGCGCAAAATTTGAAGTACGCGATTCTTTTTCTCATCTTTATTATGCGCTGCATCTTTGTATTAATAGTGCGCAGTCCAAGGATGGTTGCACTAATGCTTCACAAGTTTTCGTTATCGCATCTGTATTTCACAACTTTCACGTTAATTTTTCAAGCATACTTGGAATCTTTTTCCTTGACTCATATCACCACTAATGACATTTTTTAAATTTAAATCACCACATTAAACTAAGCCGATTAATTCATATTGTTGAAAATAAGAAAACAAAACTAACCACCATAAACTATCTTCGCACCATTCGCATCTCACTGGCTAGCTACAGATTACTTTTGACACAGGAAAGTGAAATAGAACTGACCAAGTGAGCCCATATTCTGCTATGCTTAACACAAGTTGAATCGCAAAATCAGATATCTCGATCTAATCACAACATAAATGAGTTTCAATTTATAAAAATCTACAAAAGAGGATTATCTAACGCGGCAAATTGATTAGCCAACGATAGAAGAATTTTTGTTAGCGTAGCAATTGTTGATCAATCTAAACAATATGTTCCCAACACGCTTGTGGTCAACACAAGTCTCGATCAGTACTGATAGTGAAACATCGATGAACGCTTGGAAAAATGTGCATGTCATATTTATAAGTGAATGATGCTGACATTGAAAACGTGAGTTGTTTGTTTATAAAAAGTTCAAGTCATTCTTCTTTTTTTCAATAGAGAAAATTAAACTCTCCAACGAATTACTAATGATAAAAGAATAAAAAGTATATGTAAAAATTGTATTTACAATGACTAAAAGAAACTACTAAATAATACTCGATGTTTTCTTTTTACTAGTCTATTGTATCATTTTCAAAATTTGTAATAGTAAAATTCATGAATGATTTGCTTACAATCAGTGTTTGCCATAAATCACGCAGAATGAGAATTATAACCGCTCCATTCTTTACAACATTCATTATTTATTTTGAACATCGACATGGAAATAAAACTTTTTTTTCACGCATAAGAAAATTATACAGTGTTTTTATTTCAATATTTTTTAGAAAATTATACAGCAGATATATAACGGTATAAAGTGAAAAATAATTCAACAGGCATTAGATAAAATTTATAATTAAGTTTCAAATTTGAGTTGGAATAATTCTACAATATCTGTTAATGGACGGGTAAAAAGAGCATTTCGCAGATGAATTTAATCTTTATAGCAGTACAGTTCGATGTTCTACAAGTAATAAATTATATTGCATACATGAATCGCATTACAATTAAAAAAGAAAATTATGTCTCGGAGTAGTTTCGTCGTCAGAACACTGGTTCAATCTGCATCAGGTTTGTTGTGTCGAGTGCGCCAAGCAAAGAGCGGCTCTTCTCGCCCGAGAACAGCCCTGCAATTGCTCTATTACATTGACAATTTGACTGTAATGGTTCTAAAATCACGTGATATACAAACAGCAGTTATAACTGAACTGTCAATTTAGGCTCATCTTGAAATAAGATGAACAAGTATAAATAATCACGCAAAACGTCTGGCAATGATGCTTTACTTTGCGATTAAAGGATGATAAATGTTGCTTTTCTTTTTCGCAAGATCCGATCTTGCATCGTTTTTTTAACTCAGCAGATTGATTCTGTACGATTAACGAGCTCTTGTGTTTATTTTGATAAATAAATGAGTGGCTTTTTTAAACTCGGAGGTTTGACCTCACAACTTATTGTGTCGTATTTCTAGATGAATTTTAGCGTTTGAAAGGCTTATAACATCTATACCTTTCTCAAACCCGGTATCCTAAACCAGAATTTCATCGAATTCGAAAAAATTCGGATCACGATGATGAGATTCGAACCCACGACCCCTCGAGCATGAGGCAGGCGGTTTACCACGGAGCCATTGTGGCTCTGGTTTATTTTGATGATTATTTGAAAAAAACGTACTTATGTTACCAACGTATCTCAGAATCATGTCAGAGATTACAAAATTTTAATCAACTGTACATAATTCATTATTTGTTTTGTCTGGCAATCAGAAGCGTGATAAATGGATCTTTTTTTAACGTATAAAAACGTATAAGTATTACATGTTATATATCATAGTAAATTTAATTTAATTGACGTTTACATTTCTAGCTTGCCTACACTGTGAAAATGTTACCGTCAAAATTAAATTTGCGGTAATCTTAGGCCGAAGTATACTCATGGAAAATTTTATTGTTCTGTGACAGTAAAATGTACCATACTAATAATGTTATTTTAATTATACACAGTTCAAAAATACCGTTTTCTCAGTGTAATAATAAGCCATAACGACGAAAATGACACGAGCTTCGTGTATACACGTGAATTTGTTCCCGCAAAGCTTTATATTGAGCAGCTATAATTAACCAATCGGGCTCAGAGACACATTTCGTGCAGTCTAATATAAAAAGGTAGACTTTTTCAAGATATAGCGCCGATAAGAGTAGACTTGATCATCAGTAACGACGTCAGACGAAGAGTGAAGGAGAGGGAGACGAAAAGAGAGAGAGAGAGAGAGAGAGAGAGAAAAGCGCGTGTGTGTGCAGACGCGCATAGGAAATCGGTTTGTTTGCCCCGGCGCTGTGTGTATTTCCCGGCCGCGCTATCATGATTTACACCGCAAAAGCGCGATGTGTGTACCGAGGCTGCGCTGGAAGCTGGCGCGTCTGTAGTGGAAGGTGCAACGGCGGCAGCGATAATAAGCCCTCGGCGCCAGAGACAGGAAATCGGCGGAGCTTTCCCGTCAACAGAAAATCAGCGCCACTCCGGGTGTACAGCAGCCCCATCATCACGGTAGTGCCTTACCGAGTTCGCGTTGTCGCGAGTCGCTAAGAGTCGATTGATTGACGCGAGCGCGCGCCCGCGAGTGTGCTCTTAAGGCGCACACCTGTTACAACAGACAACACACGCAGCGCTCGAAATTTTTCTCGATTGCCAGACCTCTTGGTGGCCAGGTAGAAAAAAGAATAACACAGATATTTTAACGAACTCGACGTGCCTACTTCAGTAGGGGGAGACTCTCTCTCGGCTATTATGCCACTTCTCCGGCTTCTGTTCAGTTAGCTCGGGACGCCAGCTTGCGCGAATATACCGACAAGAAGAAATCATTTCCGCGATTTCGACGCGGAAATTTGTCTCGGCCATCCGCTGTTTTGGCCGACTTCGATATAGACCGGAGAAACGAGGAGCGGTTCTCTGCGGTTCGACCGAGCTGTAGGACAGGGTGTCGAGTGGACCGACGAATATGAGGATAGCAACGAGGAGAAGAGATCTGAAGTGACGCTGACTCACGGCTGATTGAACCGAGGAGGGGACACTGGACCTGGTACAATTGGTACCGGAAAGATCGGTAATTCTATTTGCTGTTTGTTAATCGAGAAGGTGCGAAAAGGGGGACTTCGCTATTACAGTGTATGTCATACTTTTTCACACTGGAAATGGACTGAGTGTAATTCATTGGCATTGTAATTTATATTAATTCGCAAAAATCATTGCTATTGCACCTTGAATAACAAAGTCCATTTATAGCCAAGAATTATATTTAGAATAGTTTTAATGAATTGTAGCATAAAGATTTTACTCTCGTGATGATCGCAGCATCAGCAATTAATTAATCATTTAAAAATGTCACGTCGTCAAGTACTAATTAAAAAAACATGTATAATACGAACTTATTCTCAATTTGGTATCTAACAAATTATTGTTGCGTTTCACATTGTCTCACATAGTGGATTCTTCGCATTTCTAACAATCTAACTGAAGATCGGTATTTAATGCAGTGGCTGAAATGGTGCTGAAGAAAAGTTTAAAGAATGGTTTCAAAATTGGTGACAAGGCTTCGTCAACCGGCGAAGATAAGACGAAGCTTGAATCCGCGACGAAAAGAAGCGAACATAATGAGAAGCGACCGGAAGAAGAAAGCGAAGACGAGGAAGCTGCTACCGAGGTCGATAGCGAATATGAGGCGCCTGATGGAGGATGGGGTTGGATGGTTACCCTTGGGCTAATTCTTGTTTTCGTAAGTGTTCAAGAATATACAACATTATACTTCAAACTGAATAAACGCTATTGTGTCATGCCAGTTTTTAGAAAAATAGCAGACAGATAAACAAAGTAAGAAAGTTTTACCCAATTTTACAAGTGACATACATGCGGACTCACAAGTAACGAAATGTTATATCAACTATAAAATTGTGCAAAGATTTGTTAGCGTTTATTTAACAATTGATGATGAATTAAAAATAAAAAAATATATGTATATATTTGTACGATTGTACATTTGAACAAGTTTTCAGGGAAAAGAAAATTTATAATCAGTATAGATTAGATAATTGTCATGTGGGACACATATGTACAAATGCGATGTCAATTACAATATATATTTGTTAACTTTTTTGTTTACATTCATTATTTGCATTTGATTACAGCAGGAAAACATGGCTTGCTTTTTTTTCCTTTCTTACAATCGGAAATATTCATCTAAGAATTCTTATTCGCGGTCTAAATATAGAATTTCATTTAAAATTGTGATCTGATAATACCATTACTTTCATACAGATCATTAATTCAAATCAGAATTTCAATTTGCATACTAGCACGTGTATTGCTAAATAATACATCGTAATTTTGAGTCTTAAAAATGTGTATGAATTTTTTGCGCAGGTAACTACAATTGGTCCAAATGCATCGTTTACCATTGTTTTTGGAGACTTTCTCGAAGCAACTGGACAGGCTGGCTCTGTTACCACGATGCTAAATTCCTTGTTCAATATAAGTTACTCACTTGCAGGTAAATTTCTTTATACATTGATGTAATATCGTGTTAGATATTTATTGACAATTATCAACTGACTTATTTATAAACCTGTTTTTGAATTTGATTTTAATTGTCCAATGTTGTGTCTAAAATGTTTACAAAAAAATTGATAATCAAGGGGCGCGGCAGCGGCTCGATGGTTTACCATACGATCTTACCACATACATCATAATCATACTTTTACGTAACTCTTCGATTTTCATACTGCATAGAAACAAATAAAAAAATTCCTTTATAATTTTCTTTTAATATACAATATTAACACAATATGTATAAAGCGGATATATTTTTAGCGAGAATATACTTTTATAATAAAGTTTGCATCAAAATGTCATCCATTAGAGCAGTGTATATTAAGTTTTATGCCTCTTTTTCCGCAGAAAAATTCCATAATAAATTTAGTGATAAAAAAACCAGTATCAAAAATCATATTGTCGTGATTTATTTGTCAAAAAGTACGACGCCTCATACGTCGATTCGTAAATAAGCTACCGTATTCGTTTTTTATTTGATTTGAAACGCGTGCGTCGTCGTAATAGCTCCCGTTGACTAATTCGAGTCATATTTACCTTATGCATAAGTAAGGAAATTTCAAGACGCCTCCTTTTTATTCATCTTATTTGAATTTGTATAATTCAATCAATCGTCGTGACGTTGCAACGGGTTGTAACATATGACATCACTAAAAAATTAAAAAATCGTATTTTACGAAAAGCATTTCTAAAAATATCAATCATAACTTTTTCTTTATGAGAATCCCTCTACCGGAACACTCTATAATTATCTTGTTTCCATTCGAAAAACTGTTCCATTGCATTGCAATAACCAGTTCATAAAGGGCCATAAATAAAATTGTACAGGAATAAATTTATCTTATCTACTTCCTAATTGGGCTCAATTAATACCAGAACGTATATTCAACGTTTCCAGCTAGAAGCTCTTATCAATGCATTGTGATTTACTAATTAATCGTAATCACGAGATTCGTATGCGCAATTCCCTCAACGTATGACAATCAGTAGCGAGATATTTAATAAAGATTCATTTTCCAGTGCATACACTAATTAAAAATGCAATCATTATGTCAATATAAGTTTCTTTTGTTCAGTCAAAACAGGTAATAGCATTATCTGTACAAATTGTGCAAGTACTTCTTGCTCGCTATCCCAAAATACATTAACCTTTATAATGATAACCAACTTTTGGTGAATTTTTATAAACCATTATTAGAATAATTATTAATTAATCTAGATTTACTTTTATAATAATATATGTTAATGTTTAGGTTTAGTGACAAATCCTCTGTTGAAGCAGTTCTCCATGAGGTCTGTGGGCATAATCGGTGCCATATTATTTGCGATACCCAACGTTCTGATAGTATTCGTGCGCCATGTTATCGAAATGGCTGTGCTCTTCTTCCTTGAAGGAATCGGTCTAGGACTCATATTCACTATATGCAACACTAACTTTAATGCCTACTTCGATAAGAAGAGATCGATGGTATAACACGACCAAGGATACATTTAATATTGTTTATTAGTTTTCGTAAAATGATTGTTATCTAATGTATTTATATGGTTGATCAGGTGATGGGCATATCGCAGGCTATTGTTGGTCTAGGAGGGATTGTCTACCCTATCGGTATCGAACTGATGATGGAGGAATACGGATTCAGAGGTAAGTTTTTCATTAATAATATCGTTCTGCGTTCTAGTGCGGGTTATCCTAATTCTACAATCTTTATCAAATTAAAATATACATGAACCCTAGCTAAGCAACGAGTGAGATACCTCGTGCATTGATAATATACATCATGAACTTTTATACAATGATGTTTATCTCGATTGTTATAGTGGCATGTATCTTCTATTCTTTTTTATGTGATCTTATCACGACAATTAAAGCAAAATACTTCGTCTAATTGTTTAATGTTTCAATGTTTAGGCACTGCAGCAATCACGGGAGCTCTCAGCCTCCACTGTATAACGGCGATGGCCCTTATGCGACCACCGCCAAGTTGGAACAGGAAATTTCGAAACAAAAAATCTATCACCAAACATGAGGAGGATCCTATTGACGAAGCTAAGAAGCCACTAGTTCCCGTAAACTCTCTTCCAAGTCCTCGCGATTTGGAGGTTCTCAAAAAGTCCGAAAAATGGAATAGCTGTCGAAGCTTACAAGAAGAAGACCGAACCAACACCGCAACATTGGTAACTATGATTACCTCTATTTTCGATTGCTACAAACCGTATCTATATAAATTTTCTTTAAAATTATGAATTTTCTAAAGATGCCTGAAGTAAGGGTTGCTTCAGTGTCGGATGTAGACACTGGAATTTGCCGCGAGCGTAGCAAGTCATTGCTAGTGACCGAATGGACTGACTGGGCCAAGATGCGAAAGAAACCGGCTTTGCTCGCTGGTTTCACATCGTCAAGTTTGACGAATCTTAGGGTGCAACCCGGTACGGAAACACTTAGCAATGCAGTGCTAAGGCTACGTGCGCCTCCAGTCGTGATTACGGAAGAAGAAAGAGACACTGGCGATATCGTCGTAGATGTTATTAGTGAGAAAACGCCGAAAATTTTTAGGATTAGGTGAGCCTTAAGAGGACGTTTAAAAAGCATTTTAATATAAAAAATAGTTGTGTAATAGTAACCATGTTCGTTCTGCAGGAGCCGTAGGTTACTAGATGGCCTAATCGATTTCTCTTTGCTCAAGAATCGTCCTTTTGTGAACATGTGTCTGGGCATAAGTTTTGTTTTCACGAGCGATTTTACCTTCGCCTCGTTTCTGCCCATGATGATGACCAGTCGAGGCTACACCAAAGCAGACGCAGCTTTGGCGATAACAGTCTCAGCAAGTGCTGAGCTCGTGTCGCGAATTTTCCTCGCGATCTTCACAATATTCATCGATGCCAGGCCGAAAATTATCTTCTTCGTCGCCATGATCGGCATGACTCTTGCCAAAATGGGTATGTTAATTTTATTCTATCAAATTTAAAACCGAATGAAGTAATAATAGATACTATCAGTAAAAAAATCCCAAAAAAACATTAAAGTTCTTGGAAGAATTTCGTTATTTCTAGTAGATACAGAGATTTAAAAATCAAGACAAATAATCTTTATCTCAGATCATAAAACAGATTTTTTTCCATCAAGATGAATTTTATATATTATCCTATTATTGTTAACAAATTATGCGAAAAATTCAATTCAATATGTAAAGCAATGAAATAGCTTCAGTTTAGAAGAATATTCACAACTTGCGCCGCGTTAAAACAAGCTTAACTCAATCGTATAGCCAGTGCTACATTTGAAAATTGGCCGCTATGATGCGCTCAAATGCAGCTTGACCCATTGCGCACGGATCTCTTATCTCGCATGTGTGGTTGTTTGACGAGCGCAGGTTATCTGTACTTCGAGGACACGCTGACGGGCACTATAATAATGGTGGCGGTGATCGGTGCGGTACGCTCGTGGCTGATAGTGCCCCAGCCGCTTGTTGTCGTCGAGAACATCAGTGTCGATCAGTTTGCCGCCGCTTACGGGGTCTTTGCTATCGTCAGCGGAGTTATATCGGTCTTCTTTGGACCCTTTGCGGGTGAGTGTTTCGATTAATATTTTTATCTTTCCCGTATTGATTTGTTTATATAATGAGCAATTCACTAGTAATTGTCACTAAACATTTACAAGAAAATGTATGCAATTTTTGGTTTTTAATAAACTTTTTCTTATAGGACTGATAAAAGACTGGACTGACAGTTTTGTCGTGTGCCAAATCGTACTTTTAGTGATGAACGCTTTATTTATTGTGCCATGGTCCATGGAAATAATGATGGATAACAAGAAAAATAAAAAGTGATTAGTGAAAATGTGTTGTAGAAAGACTGGTGAACGAGAAAACATGTTATAAGTGATCTTGTTAATGTAGATTAATGAACTTGTTGACTTATCATTCACGAATTTTATTAGCTAAATACTTATTTGTATTTCATAGCGTAAGTGTTAATTGTTTATATTGCAAACTTAAGGTATAATTTATTTTTTGATGCAGTGGACGTAAAATTTTACTAGTATAAAATAAAATTTGTAGAAACTGTTATCATTATCTTTTATGTCTCTCTAGACATATATTATCTCTAAAATAGTAATTTTAATATAATGCGATCATGAACTAGCTTATAAATAACAAAAAGGTCAACAATAACGTAAATTACGTTTTAAATATTTTTCTATGACATTTTTCATACTTTATAATTCTTTTTAAATTTCCCTTCGATGCGGACTGCGTCCCTCGCTTTTGTCATCTGTTTTACTTGACTTACAGTCGATCCCTTAGCACTGTTTTCTTTTACCACTGTATCGAAAAATAATGTTTGTCACGCGGATGTGAAAATGTATACGCTTATATGATCGTGCAAGAGTTGGGACATGAAACTCCAATTTATGTTCTTGTGATGAAAACTACAAGAAATGAACATTTCTCAATGGAAAATTGATCAGTATTTATTAATCTGAAATAAATAACTCGAAACACGTGTTACATAGTATACGAAAGTTTCGGAACATACTGATAGATAACTTACAATGACTAAATAAATCAGTGTAAAGCCTGAAGCTGGCTTTACGATTTTTTTGTAGTTTTTCTCTTTAAATAATAAATTACAAAGCAGTCCATTTTTACAAAAACAACTGTATTAAAAAGCTCTTACTCATAACAATCCTTTACCTACTAAAATTACTGATTCAACTTACAAACGAATGCTTAAAAACTACAACAACACTTAACAGTTTAACTAATGACAAGAATGGCAAAAAATATGCAAATTTGGAGTCGATGAAGTTACGCGATCACTGTCTGGTTTCGTGGCTCAATCTGTATCCTAAAACCATCAGACCTCTTAAGAATTATGTCCACTTGTAATTTGAAGTCTTCTTCAGTCAGATCAGAGTTAATTTTATAGTTTCGCAAGATTGTCGAGAGCAAAACCTTGAGTTTCAGCATTGCGTACTTGCGACCGACACAAGATCTTAAAGAAGAGAAATTTTATTAAATATTAGCGTGGATTATAAGTTGAAAGATGAAAATGTAAAGGTTATTAAAGATACCTCGGTCCAGCACTGAACGGTATGTAAGCATAATAATGTCTATCCTGAGTCTTGTCCGGCAAAAAATTATCAGGATCAAATACTTCGGGATTCGGATAATGTTCCTTCAATCGGTGAATTTTGAATTGTGGAATGACAACAGTGCAGCCCGATGGTAATATATAATCGCCAGATGCTGGAAAGTAAATGTATTTATCAAAATTCTGATGCACGAATATTTATTAAAATACAACGAATTTATAAGTTCTGTTTACCTAGTTTCACATCCTCATTAAGTTGTCTAGCAATGGCTGGAACAGGCGGGAAAAGTCTCAGAGTTTCCAAAATAACTCTCTCGAGGTACTTCATTTCTAAGGTATCTTGGAAAGTGCAAGGCCTGTCAGAGCCTTTAAATATTTCATTAATCTCTTCCATTACTCGATCCTATAAACAATCAAATATTTACTTAAATTGAATAAAAATAAATAAATCCTGATATCCGAATGATTAGTTCCATTATAAAATATAAAAAATTCTCCAAAAATAGTCTAAAGAGCATTGGCTGAATCAATTTCTTGTTATTGATTGCCGTTCATTTGTTAATGCGTGATTAGCAAACAAAGTTCAAATCAATCAGTTCTGTACTTAAAATTCAAGATTTTCAAATGAACAATAGTACAACAGTCGATAATGGGTGATGCTAGTAAAGGAAAAAGTCTTTTTAAAAAAATGTGTGAACAATGCCACACAACTGAGCAAGGAGGAAAATCTAAAATAGGACCTAACCTTTTCGGCGTATTTGGAAAAACATGTGGATGTAAGTCATGTACGAGTTTAAAATTTAATCTTGAATCCTTTTTTTAGAAGAATTTCTTAAGTAAGAATAGAAATATTATTTATAGCTCGCGAAGGTTTTAAATTTTCGAATCACATGAAAGACAAAAAAGTTAGTTGGGATGAGACGACTATGGATGAATATTTGCAAAATCCAAAAAAGTTTGTTCCCGGTACGAGAATGGCTTTCGCTGGAGTGAAGAAGCCAGAAGACCGAAAAGATATAATTGCTTATTTGAAAACATTGAAATAAGAAAAAACCTGTATATCTTGATGGATTCCAAGTACGCAGAGCACAAAGCTTGACCCAGCTGCTGTAGTGTCGTGACCCTTGAATTTAAAAAGTAAACCTGGTTATGTCATATCGATCAATCAAATAATCAAACAATATATGTACTAACCTCAAACATTATCGTGTCAACTTCCTCTTTAATCTCTTCGTCGGTGAGCTTTTCTCCATTTTTTCTCATTTCCAACATTAAATCTAAAAAGGCAAGTCTCCTCTTCTCACCTAAATTTAATGAATTAATTCATTTTACGGTATATTAATTTCTAAGATGTAATCTCAATCTCGATTAATTTAATATATATATATATATATATATAT